>JALPQI010017134.1:0-28547 GCA_025490895.1 Thaumatotibia leucotreta
ATCGACAGATGAACAGACAGACAGACAGACAGGCAGACAGACAGACAGACAGACAGAAAGATCGACAGATGAACAGACAGACGGCAGACCGTCAGACAGACAGACAAACAGACAGACAGACGGAGATGGCGAAAATGTAAGGGTTCCTAATTTACTACAGAACCGTAAAAAGTAATTACAGCCACAATAATTGAAAAGGCAACCATTTTAAATAATATCTGGTCGAAATATGTTTCTTTGCAGAAATAAACGGTTGGAAAGACGGACGGACAGACATACAGACCGACAGACAAACAGACATACAAACACACAGACAGACAGACAGACAGATAGACAAACAGACGGATGGACAGATGAACAGACAGACAGACATACAGAGAGACATACAGACAGACACATAGACGGATAGACAGAAAGATCGACGGATGAACAGACAAACAGACAGACAGACGGAAAGATCGACAGATGAACAGACAGACAGACGGACAGACAGACAGACAGACAGACAGACGGACGGAAAGATCGACAGATGAACAGACAGACAGACGGACAGACCGTCAGACAGACAGACAGACAGACGGACGGAAAGATCGACAGATGAACAGACAGACAGATGGACAGACCATCAGATAGACAGACAGACAAACAGACAGACAGAGGGATGAACAGATGAACAGACAGACATACATACAGACAGACAGACATTTCAAGTAATATCCGGTCGAAATATGTTTCTTTGCAGAAATAAACGGGCAGACAGACGGACGGACAGACAGACAGACAGACCGACAGACAAACAGACAGACAAAGGATAGACAGATGAACAGACAGACAGACAGACATACAGACAGCCAGACGGACATGGCGAAAATGTAAGGGTTTCTAATTTACTACAGAACCGTAAAAAGTACTTACAGCCAGAATAATTGAAAAAGCAACAATTTTAAATAATATCCGGTCGTAATATGTTTCTTTGCAGAAATAAACAGGCAGACAGACGGACGGACAGACAGACAGACAGACCGACAGACAAAAAGACAGACAACGGATAGACAGATGAACAGACAGACATACAGACAGACAGACGGACATGGCGAAAATGTAAGGGTTCCTAATTTACTACAGAACTGTAAAAAAGTACTTACAGCCAGAATAATTGAAAAGGCAACAATTTTAAATAATATCCGGTTGAAATATGTTTCTTTGCAGAAATAAACGGTTTAACAGACGGACGGAAAGACATACAGACCGACAGACAAACAGACATACAAACACACAGACAGACAGACAGACAGATAGACAAACAGACGGATGGACAGATGAACAGACAGACAGACATACAGACAGACAGATAGACAGACACACAGACAGATAGACAGAAAGATCGACGGATGAACAGACAAACAGACAGACAGACGGAAAGATCGACAGATGAACAAACAGACAGACGGACAGACCGTCAGACAGACAGGTAGACAGACGGGCGGAAAGATCGACAGATGAACAGACAGACAGACGGACAGACAAACAGACAGACAGACAGACAGAGGGATGAACAGATGAACAGACAGACATACATACAGACAGACAGACATTTCAAGTAATATCCGGTCGAAATATGTTTCTTTGCAGAAATAAACGAGCAGACAGACGGACGCACAGACAGACAGACCGACAGACAAACAGACAGACAACGGATGGACAGAACGGAAAGATCGACAGATGAACAGACAGACAGACATACAGACAGACAGACGGACATGGCGAAAATGTAAGGGTACCTAATTTACTACAGAACCCTAAAAATATCTTACTGCCAGAATAATTGAAAAGGCAACCATTTCAAGTAATAACCGGTCGATATATGTTTCTTTGCGGAAACAAGCGGACGGACAGACGGACGTACAGATAGTCAGTCCGTTCAGATAGACAGACACACAGACAGAGACAAACAGACAGACAGAAAGATCGACAGATGAACAGACAGACAGACGGACAGACCGTCAGACAGACAGACAGACAGACGGACGGAAAGATCGACAGATGAACAGACAGACAGATGGACAGACCATCAGATAGACAGACAGACAAACAGACAGACAGAGGGATGAACAGATGAACAGACAGACATACATACAGACAGACAGACATTTCAAGTAATATCCGGTCGAAATATGTTTCTTTGCAGAAATAAACGGGCAGACAGACGGACGGACAGACAGACAGACAGACCGACAGACAAACAGACAGACAAAGGATAGACAGATGAACAGACAGACAGACAGACATACAGACAGCCAGACGGACATGGCGAAAATGTAAGGGTTTCTAATTTACTACAGAACCGTAAAAAGTACTTACAGCCAGAATAATTGAAAAGGCAACAATTTTAAATAATATCCGGTCGTAATATGTTTCTTTGCAGAAATAAACAGGCAGACAGACGGACGGACAGACAGACAGACAGACCGACAGACAAAAAGACAGACAACGGATAGACAGATGAACAGACAGACATACAGACAGACAGACGGACATGGCGAAAATGTAAGGGTTCCTAATTTACTACAGAACTGTAAAAAAGTACTTACAGCCAGAATAATTGAAAAGGCAACAATTTTAAATAATATCCGGTTGAAATATGTTTCTTTGCAGAAATAAACGGTTTAACAGACGGACGGAAAGACATACAGACCAACAGACAAACAGACATACAAACACACAGACAGACAGACAGACAGATAGACAAACAGACGGATGGACAGGTGAACAGACAGACAGACATACAGACAGACAGATAAACAGACACACAGACAGATAGACAGAAAGATCGACGGATGAACAGACAAACAGACAGACAGACGGAAAGATCGACAGATGAACAGACAGACAGACGGACAGACCGTCAGACAGACAGGTAGACAGACGGGCGGAAAGATCGACAGATGAACAGACAGACAGACGGACAGACCGTCAGACAGACAGACAGACAAACAGACAGACAGACAGACAGAGGGATGAACAGATGAACAGACAGACATACATACAGACAGACAGACATTTCAAGTAATATCCGGTCGAAATATGTTACTTTGCAGAAATAAACGAGCAGACAGACGGACGCACAGACAGGCAGACCGACAGACAAACAGACAGACAACGGATGGACAGAACGGAAAGATCGACAGATGAACAGACAGACAGACATACAGACAGACAGACGGACATGGCGAAAATGTAAGGGTACCTAATTTACTACAGAACCCTAAAAATATCTTACTGCCAGAATAATTGAAAAGGCAACCATTTCAAGTAATAACCGGTCGATATATGTTTCTTTGCGGAAACAAGCGGACGGACAGACGGACGTACAGATAGTCAGTCCGTTCAGATAGACAGACACACAGACAGAGACAAACAGACAGACAGAAAGATCGACAGATGAACAGACAGACAGACGGACAGACCGTCAGACAGACAGACAGACAGACGGACGGAAAGATCGACAGATGAACAGACAGACAGATGGACAGACCATCAGATAGACAGACAGACAAACAGACAGACAGAGGGATGAACAGATGAACAGACAGACATACATACAGACAGACAGACATTTCAAGTAATATCCGGTCGAAATATGTTTCTTTGCAGAAATAAACGGGCAGACAGACGGACGGACAGACAGACAGACAGACCGACAGACAAACAGACAGACAAAGGATAGACAGATGAACAGACAGACAGACAGACATACAGACAGCCAGACGGACATGGCGAAAATGTAAGGGTTTCTAATTTACTACAGAACCGTAAAAAGTACTTACAGCCAGAATAATTGAAAAGGCAACAATTTTAAATAATATCCGGTCGTAATATGTTTCTTTGCAGAAATAAACAGGCAGACAGACGGACGGACAGACAGACAGACAGACCGACAGACAAAAAGACAGACAACGGATAGACAGATGAACAGACAGACATACAGACAGACAGACGGACATGGCGAAAATGTAAGGGTTCCTAATTTACTACAGAACTGTAAAAAAGTACTTACAGCCAGAATAATTGAAAAGGCAACAATTTTAAATAATATCCGGTTGAAATATGTTTCTTTGCAGAAATAAACGGTTTAACAGACGGACGGAAAGACATACAGACCGACAGACAAACAGACATACAAACACACAGACAGACAGACAGACAGATAGACAAACAGACGGATGGACAGATGAACAGACAGACAGACATACAGACAGACAGATAGACAGACACACAGACAGATAGACAGAAAGATCGACGGATGAACAGACAAACAGACAGACAGACGGAAAGATCGACAGATGAACAAACAGACAGACGGACAGACCGTCAGACAGACAGGTAGACAGACGGGCGGAAAGATCGACAGATGAACAGACAGACAGACGGACAGACAAACAGACAGACAGACAGACAGAGGGATGAACAGATGAACAGACAGACATACATACAGACAGACAGACATTTCAAGTAATATCCGGTCGAAATATGTTTCTTTGCAGAAATAAACGAGCAGACAGACGGACGCACAGACAGACAGACCGACAGACAAACAGACAGACAACGGATGGACAGAACGGAAAGATCGACAGATGAACAGACAGACAGACATACAGACAGACAGACGGACATGGCGAAAATGTAAGGGTACCTAATTTACTACAGAACCCTAAAAATATCTTACTGCCAGAATAATTGAAAAGGCAACCATTTCAAGTAATAACCGGTCGATATAATGTTTCTTTGCGGAAACAAGCGGACGGACAGACGGACGTACAGATAGTCAGTCCGTTCAGATAGACAGACACACAGACAGAGACAAACAGACAGACAGAAAGATCGACAGATGAACAGACAGACAGACGGACAGACCGTCAGACAGACAGACAGACAGACGGACGGAAAGATCGACAGATGAACAGACAGACAGATGGACAGACCATCAGATAGACAGACAGACAAACAGACAGACAGAGGGATGAACAGATGAACAGACAGACATACATACAGACAGACAGACATTTCAAGTAATATCCGGTCGAAATATGTTTCTTTGCAGAAATAAACGGGCAGACAGACGGACGGACAGACAGACCGACAGACAAACAGACAGACAACGGATAGACAGATGAACAGAGAGACAGACAGACAGACAGACGGACATGGCGAAAATGTAAGGGTTCCTAATTTACTACAGAACCGTAAAAAGTACTTACAGCCAGAATAATTGAAAAGGCAACAATTTTAAATAATATCCGGTCGTAATATGTTTCTTTGCAGAAATAAACAGGCAGACAGACGGACGGACCGACAGACAGACAGACCGACAGACAAAAAGACAGACAACGGATAGACAGATTAACAGACAGACAGACAGACATACAGACAGACAGACGGACATGGCGAAAGTGTAAGGGTTCCTAATTTACTACAGAACCGTAAAAAGTACTTACAGCCAGAATAATTGAAAAGGCAACAATTTTAAATAATATCCGGTTGAAATATGTTTCTTTGCAGAAATAAACGGTTTAACAGACGGACGGACAGACATACAGACCGACAGACAAACAGACATACAAACACACAGACAGACAAACAGACAGATAGACAAACAGACGGATGGACAGGTGAACAGACAGACAGACATACAGACAGACAGATAAACAGACACACAGACAGATAGACAGAAAGATCGACGGATGAACAGACAAACAGACAGACAGACGGAAAGATCGACAGTTGAACAGACAGACAGACGGACAGACCGTCAGACAGACAGGTAGACAGACGGGCGGAAAGATCGACAGATGAACAGACAGACAGACGGACAGACCGTCAGACAGACAGACAGACAAACAGACAGACAGACAGAGGGATGAACAGATGAACAGACAGACATACATACAGACAGACAGACATTTCAAGTAATATCCGGTCGAAATATGTTACTTTGCAGAAATAAACGAGCAGACAGACGGACGCACAGACAGACAGACCGACAGACAAACAGACAGACAACGGATGGACAGAACGGAAAGATCGACAGATGAACAGACAGACAGACATACAGACAGACAAACGGACATGGCGAAAATGTAAGGGTACCTAATTTACTACAGAACCCTAAAAATATCTTACAGCCAGTATAATTGAAAAGGCAACCATTTCAAGTAATAACCGGTCGATATATGTTTCTTTGCGGAAACAAGCGGACGGACAGACGGACGTACAGATAGTCAGTCCGTTCAGATAGACAGACACACAGACAGAGAGACAAACAGAGAGACAGAAAGATCGGCAGATGAACAGACAGACAGACGGACAGACCGTCAGACAGACAGACAGACAGACAGACAGACGGACGGAAAGATCGACAGATGAACAGACAGACAGATGGACAGACCATCAGATAGACAGATAGACAAACAGACAGACAGAGGGATGAACAGATGAACAGACAGACATACATACAGACAGACAGACATTTCAAGTAATATCCGGTCGAAATATGTTTCTTTGCAGAAATAAACGGGCAGACAGACGGACGGACAGACAGACCGACAGACAAACAGACAGACAACGGATAGACAGATGAACAGAGAGACAGACAGACAGACAGACGGACATGGCGAAAATGTAAGGGTTCCTAATTTACTACAGAACCGTAAAAAGTACTTACAGCCAGAATAATTGAAAAGGCAACAATTTTAAATAATATCCGGTCGTAATATGTTTCTTTGCAGAAATAAACAGGCAGACAGACGGACGGACCGACAGACAGACAGACCGACAGACAAAAAGACAGACAACGGATAGACAGATTAACAGACAGACAGACAGACATACAGACAGACAGACGGACATGGCGAAAGTGTAAGGGTTCCTAATTTACTACAGAACCGTAAAAAGTACTTACAGCCAGAATAATTGAAAAGGCAACAATTTTAAATAATATCCGGTTGAAATATGTTTCTTTGCAGAAATAAACGGTTTAACAGACGGACGGACAGACATACAGACCGACAGACAAACAGACATACAAACACACAGACAGACAAACAGACAGATAGACAAACAGACGGATGGACAGGTGAACAGACAGACAGACATACAGACAGACAGATAAACAGACACACAGACAGATAGACAGAAAGATCGACGGATGAACAGACAAACAGACAGACAGACGGAAAGATCGACAGATGAACAGACAGACAGACGGACAGACCGTCAGACAGACAGGTAGACAGACGGGCGGAAAGATCGACAGATGAACAGACAGACAGACGGACAGACCGTCAGACAGACAGACAGACAAACAGACAGACAGACAGAGGGATGAACAGATGAACAGACAGACATACATACAGACAGACAGACATTTCAAGTAATATCCGGTCGAAATATGTTACTTTGCAGAAATAAACGAGCAGACAGACGGACGCACAGACAGACAGACCGACAGACAAACAGACAGACAACGGATGGACAGAACGGAAAGATCGACAGATGAACAGACAGACAGACATACAGACAGACAAACGGACATGGCGAAAATGTAAGGGTACCTAATTTACTACAGAACCCTAAAAATATCTTACAGCCAGTATAATTGAAAAGGCAACCATTTCAAGTAATAACCGGTCGATATATGTTTCTTTGCGGAAACAAGCGGACGGACAGACGGACGTACAGATAGTCAGTCCGTTCAGATAGACAGACACACAGACAGAGAGACAAACAGAGAGACAGAAAGATCGGCAGATGAACAGACAGACAGACGGACAGACCGTCAGACAGACAGACAGACAGACGGACGGAAAGATCGACAGATGAACAGACAGACAGATGGACAGACCATCAGATAGACAGACAGACAAACAGACAGACAGAGGGATGAACAGATGAACAGACAGACATACATACAGACAGACAGACATTTCAAGTAATATCCGGTCGAAATATGTTTCTTTGCAGAAATAAACGGGCAGACAGACGGACGGACAGACAGACAGACAGACCGACAGACAAACAGACAGACAAAGGATAGACAGATGAACAGACAGACAGACAGACATACAGACAGCCAGACGGACATGGCGAAAATGTAAGGGTTTCTAATTTACTACAGAACCGTAAAAAGTACTTACAGCCAGAATAATTGAAAAGGCAACAATTTTAAATAATATCCGGTCGTAATATGTTTCTTTGCAGAAATAAACAGGCAGACAGACGGACGGACAGACAGACAGACAGACCGACAGACAAAAAGACAGACAACGGATAGACAGATGAACAGACAGACATACAGACAGACAGACGGACATGGCGAAAATGTGAGGGTTCCTAATTTACTACAGAACTGTAAAAAAGTACTTACAGCCAGAATAATTGAAAAGGCAACAATTTTAAATAATATCCGGTTGAAATATGTTTCTTTGCAGAAATAAACGGTTTAACAGACGGACGGAAAGACATACAGACCGACAGACAAACAGACATACAAACACACAGACAGACAGACAGACAGATAGACAAACAGACGGATGGACAGATGAACAGACAGACAGACATACAGACAGACAGATAGACAGACACACAGACAGATAGACAGAAAGATCGACGGATGAACAGACAAACAGACAGACAGACGGAAAGATCGACAGATGAACAAACAGACAGACGGACAGACCGTCAGACAGACAGGTAGACAGACGGGCGGAAAGATCGACAGATGAACAGACAGACAGACGGACAGACAAACAGACAGACAGACAGACAGAGGGATGAACAGATGAACAGACAGACATACATACAGACAGACAGACATTTCAAGTAATATCCGGTCGAAATATGTTTCTTTGCAGAAATAAACGAGCAGACAGACGGACGCACAGACAGACAGACCGACAGACAAACAGACAGACAACGGATGGACAGAACGGAAAGATCGACAGATGAACAGACAGACAGACATACAGACAGACAGACGGACATGGCGAAAATGTAAGGGTACCTAATTTACTACAGAACCCTAAAAATATCTTACTGCCAGAATAATTGAAAAGGCAACCATTTCAAGTAATAACCGGTCGATATATGTTTCTTTGCGGAAACAAGCGGACGGACAGACGGACGTACAGATAGTCAGTCCGTTCAGATAGACAGACACACAGACAGAGACAAACAGACAGACAGAAAGATCGACAGATGAACAGACAGACAGACGGACAGACCGTCAGACAGACAGACAGACAGACGGACGGAAAGATCGACAGATGAACAGACAGACAGATGGACAGACCATCAGATAGACAGACAGACAAACAGACAGACAGAGGGATGAACAGATGAACAGACAGACATACATACAGACAGACAGACATTTCAAGTAATATCCGGTCGAAATATGTTTCTTTGCAGAAATAAACGGGCAGACAGACGGACGGACAGACAGACCGACAGACAAACAGACAGACAACGGATAGACAGATGAACAGAGAGACAGACAGACAGACAGACGGACATGGCGAAAATGTAAGGGTTCCTAATTTACTACAGAACCGTAAAAAGTACTTACAGCCAGAATAATTGAAAAGGCAACAATTTTAAATAATATCCGGTCGTAATATGTTTCTTTGCAGAAATAAACAGGCAGACAGACGGACGGACCGACAGACAGACAGACCGACAGACAAAAAGACAGACAACGGATAGACAGATTAACAGACAGACAGACAGACATACAGACAGACAGACGGACATGGCGAAAGTGTAAGGGTTCCTAATTTACTACAGAACCGTAAAAAGTACTTACAGCCAGAATAATTGAAAAGGCAACAATTTTAAATAATATCCGGTTGAAATATGTTTCTTTGCAGAAATAAACGGTTTAACAGACGGACGGACAGACATACAGACCGACAGACAAACAGACATACAAACACACAGACAGACAAACAGACAGATAGACAAACAGACGGATGGACAGGTGAACAGACAGACGGACATACAGACAGACAGATAAACAGACACACAGACAGATAGACAGAAAGATCGACGGATGAACAGACAAACAGACAGACAGACGGAAAGATCGACAGATGAACAGACCGACAGACGGACAGACCGTCAGACAGACAGGTAGACAGACGGGCGGAAAGATCGACAGATGAACAGACAGACAGACGGACAGACCGTCAGACAGACAGACAGACAAACAGACAGACAGACAGAGGGATGAACAGATTAACAGACAGACATACATACAGACAGACAGACATTTCAAGTAATATCCGGTCGAAATATGTTACTTTGCAGAAATAA
The DNA here is from genome assembly GCA_025490895.1 of Thaumatotibia leucotreta. Classification (NCBI taxonomy): domain Eukaryota; kingdom Metazoa; phylum Arthropoda; class Insecta; order Lepidoptera; family Tortricidae; genus Thaumatotibia; species Thaumatotibia leucotreta. The sequence continues at coordinate 10,369 of JALPQI010017134.1, forward strand.
ACGAGCAGACAGACGGACGCACAGACAGACAGACCGACAGACAAACAGACAGACAACGGATGGACAGAACGGAAAGATCGACAGATGAACAGACAGACAGACATACAGACAGACAAACGGACATGGCGAAAATGTAAGGGTACCTAATTTACTACAGAACCCTAAAAATATCTTACAGCCAGTATAATTGAAAAGGCAACCATTTCAAGTAATACCCGGTCGATATATGTTTCTTTGCGGAAACAAGCGGACGGACAGACGGACGTACAGATAGTCAGTCCGTTCAGATAGACAGACACACAGACAGAGAGACAAACAGAGAGACAGAAAGATCGGCAGATGAACAGACAGACAGACGGACAGACCGCCAGACAGATAGACTTACAAACAGACAGACAGACAGACATACAGACCGACAGACAGACAGAGGGATGGATGCAAAATGCAAGGGTTCCTAATTTACTACAGAATCCTAAAAAGTACTTATACCCAGAATAATTGAGAAAGCAATAATTTGGAGGAAACAAACGGACGGACAGACAGACATACAGACAGACAGACAAACAGACTGACAGACAGACAAACATACAGACAGACATACAGACAGACAGGTGGATGCACATGGCGAATCTGTGACGGTTTCTAATTTACTACAGAACCCTAAGAAATACACCCAGAATAATTGTAAAAGCAATAATTTCGAATACTATCTGGTCGAAACACGTTTCTTTGCGGAAACAAATGACCGTATAGACGGACGGACAAACAATCAGACAGACAGAGAAACAAACAGACATACAGACAGACGGATGGACAGATAAACAGAAAATATACTTTCATTCGCCAAAGAAATGTTCGTTTAAATTTGAACTTTACTACGATGTTAATAGAGTTCAAGATCACAACTGCGGAAGTAACGAGCTAAGCCGAGTTTAGACCTGGGTCGCGTTTTATAAAGTTTCATTTTACAATTTCGCTGTTTGCCTCTCTAACGCACGCACATAATATATTGGCTAGAAAGAGAGACAAACGGCAAATTGTAAATTGTAACTTTATAAAACGCGACCCTGCAAGTTTTGAAAAAAAGAGTTGTAGATATTTGCCACTAATTCCTACCAATATTTGCCGTGTGGTGATGGCAGTAAGAATATATTTTGTCACCACCCCAACTCCTCCTGTGGGTGTCGTAAGAGTCGACTAAATTGATTGAAGTGTCACTGACTATTATTTGATAAAAGATTGATGATGGGCAGCAGAGTCATCATAGTGGACATACTACTGCGATCGCCAATCCGCTTGCCCAGCGTGGCGATTATGGGTATTTGCCTCCTAATGCGCCTATACGCATAGTAAATAGGAGAGGCCTACGTCCAGCAGTGGACTATCATAGGCTGATGATGATGATGATGATTTGCGTCTAAAAACTTGCGGCAATAACTTGCAAGTGTAAACTCAGCTTTGTGTCTTTTCAAAAGGGCTTATTTCTACTCTGGCAATAAGGATTATTTTTCCTATATTTCCATAAGAGAAATTATCTCTATTGACAAAGTGGAAATAAGCCCTTTTGAGAAGACATTCCACAGTTACGATATAATGAATTCATAACAAAACAACATACGTAATTATGGGACAAAGTCATTTTGCGTCCGGCGGAATGTAGCCAGCAACGCATATTGCTAGTTGTGCTAAGCTCACCTGACGCCAATAGAACGCGACTCCAAGCATCGGGGTTTCATTAAGGGAAATAATAGGAACTGCAACTGTCTTCTTGAGCAATTCACGTATCGTACCTATCACTATGTTGACTATTCAGACGAGTGGTATGCACCCATAACTGCGTAGGTACTATTAGGAGTATGAATGCAATAAGTGCAGGTTATAGTAAGTATATATATTTATTTACCAAGGAGCCGAGCCGATATTACAAGACAGGTGCCGGTAGTAGACCAACATTGGGCGTCTTACTCCTCCGTCTTACCTCCTTCTCATTAAACTCTAAAATTAACATAGAAAGAAATATCTACTAATCAGAAAGTTCACAAACTTACCATTATAAACATAATTATTTATGTATATCATTAGACGTCAGCTTAACTTAATACTCAAAACTTAATTTTAATGATAATTAAATATAAACATTATGTCGGAAAAAACATTGACATCTCAGTCAACAACTCGTTGTCAGGTAACCAATTTCCAGGCAAGTTCCCGTCGACGGCGCTAGGAGGCGCCAGAATTGCTAGCACATATTGCATCCTTTCACTTAATTCAATTAAAACCTTTTTCATCATGCGGCTAATACCACACGTCAAACCTAAATGGCTAGTCAAATGAAATAAAAATACGAACTATATTCGCGTGGAAAAGAGAGAGCGAGTGGCGGCATGTTTACGTCATCGCGAACAGTTTAATAATGGTTCACGGAACTTTATTTTTCGTTCATCTCTAGTAACGGTAACCAGAAAAGTTTTGTTCTTTCATATAAATCATATAATGTTCTTGTCAAAACCGTTATGTCAAAGAACGGAATTTTTCCGTTCATCTTGAATATTGTGAACCAGAAATATTGTGTTCATCAACAAAACCTTTATCGTAGTTAACCGTTACTAATACGAACGGAATTAATAACGGTTAAAGAACAATATCAAATGGTTAATCGAGAACGGTTCCGATCCCTGCTTTGCTGACTGATTTAATTGTAAGTGGTCATGTCGCAAATGATACTTTTACTTAAATGTTTGTAAACATTAGCCGTACTCTGACTTTGCAGTAGCCGTACCATGACTTTGCATGTATCGGTAACTTTAGGTTTTACTCGATGCGAGCGCGGTAGAATTAGCAATGTACAAGTGGCTGAACATATTACTCAGCTAGGTAGAATGCATTACGTACCTTTTACTTTCCAGCTCCTGGTACGGCTACAGGAACTTAGTTCGTGTGTGTGCAAATATTTAAACAAACAAATTGGCTTCTCATCCTAAACGCGTTCTCTTTAAGTATAAAAACAAAATCAGCAATGTACATATACTTGTTACTAGGAGCGCTTGTGGCCTAGCGGTAAAACGCACGGCTGCTACGCAACGGTCTTGGGTTCGATCCCCGGCTCGTACCGGGTATTTCAAAAAACTTATGTACGAAATATCATTTGATATTCACAAGTGCATTACGGTGAAGATAAACATCGTGAGGAAACCTGCATACACCTGCGAAGAAATTCAAGGGTGTATGTGAAGTCCCCAAAAAGTACTGTGCCAGCGTTGGGACTACGCAAAATAGGCACATTTGAAAAAACGGCCAGAATACATTGTTTCTGACTATCCAGCAATGGACTTAGATAGGCTGATGATGATGATATCATATTGTGTTCTGACCTCACGCACTTCGTCAGGGCTTCATACTCGTAATCTGGCGTTTACGCAGTCGGTGTATAATTAATTGTAACTGCAGGAAGGAAGGCATTTGTATGCTCATTGGCGTCGAGATCTTCAATTTTACAGTCATGGATATCTGCGTTGATCGCCGCTAGCCAGTCCCCGATTCCGGGTCGCAAGGTTAAGTATATTTTTTTCCTATGCTTGCATTGACCATGATATGGACAATTTTGAAGATCTAGTATGATACGAGCCATTTTTAGTTCTAGCTCATTGTGATTGTAAAAAATAACACAGATTGGTACACGACCTTGAACTGAATAAAACAATCACGTTTTTGAAGATTTTATATACAACGATTACTTTTAGCTCATCTATCATGGCATAATGAGTGTGGTAGTAAACATAAATTGTTAACTAATAGTTTTCTGTACGTTATCAATATTATTTATTACATTCCTTGACTAATATTATTAACTCGTTTTTTTTTACGATTACAAAAAATACTTAACAAATGTCAATAAATTTTTAGCACCTAGTTACAGTAGCGATGTTAAATAATCATCAAGTACAAATGAACAGCCATAAATATCTCATTGTTTAACCGCTGATCATAAATCGATTATTTACACCCTTCGCGTATATTTTACTACTAAAGTAGTTTTTTAACAAGCTCATACTTTAATCGCTATTAAACGAAAGGTCGTAAGTGATCAAGATCAATTTATTTTTAACTTCTAAATCTGAGCATAGCATACGGGTACAAAATGTCAAGAGGCGTTATAGTAAACTTGATAATGTCACTATAAGTAATAATTTCCTCATGGCCATAATAAGCTGAGAATGTCAGTCGTAATGCTGCTATATTAATAATAGAATTACTTTTACTGGAATCTGTTTGAAATGTGAAGAAATTGAGGATTTGAGGGTCAGTGCCATGGATTAGTGCCAGTGCTAATTCATGGTTTTTGCTACACCACAACATTGATCTGTTTCTCAATTACTGAAAATAATGTAATTTTGTGTGTCTTGCAAGTCTGATTTATAATGTAGAATCCGTTTCGTAAAAATATCGGAATTACCTCCCCTTCCTGCTAATACAGTTCTTTTTCTGAGCATTTTAGTGGAACAATCAAATTGATCAGTTCAGACATACGACCTTATTCGATGGTATTACCTAGTGGCATTAGCCATTGAAACCGACACAATAACAGTCACACATAATACGATTCGTTCAAGGTGTGGTTGTCCATATAGGTGCCCTAGTTTCTGGTGTTGGAGCGTTTTAATAAACTTCTTAGATGTTATGTAGAATCTTTACCCATACCAGTAACTGAAAATGGGTATCATTTCTCGAGGGAGAATAATACGGCTGCCCTATGCAGAAATCAAGTATCTGTGTTTTGGCAAATTTTACAGTAGAGCGAAAAAACGTTTTTTTTTTTAGACTTTTCTTGATTACATGTTTACTAGTTAAATGATAACATTAAAAATTGCTGTGTTGTATTATGCAAGATATCATTAATAGACACTATACAAAAAAAAATCAAAATTATGAGGCCAATCATTTTAAAATGCAAAAACAGTTTTCTGCATAGAATGCGATAAGACAATTTTAAAGCTTTTCTACAAAAAAACAAGTATCTGTATATAATTTCGTGTTTTAGTAAGCTTCTTCTTTATAAGTTTATAACACAAGCATATTTTATACTACATTTTAGATGCCAATAATTTAGTGTATGTCATACTTGTGTAAAATATATTATTTCAATATTAATGTAGTATGTATTTCAAGTATTTCACGGAAAATAAGCCCCTATTCTGTTTGAATGCTAGTTGTTTTAAAATTCATAAATGTAGCACAAGTTTTTTTTTTTTCTCGAACGAAGTATTTCTCATACAGAAATGCTTAAAAAATTACATCAATTACTTAAATTGTAGGAAACTACAAATATCTCAAATACCGAACCGAAAAAGAACTTCAAAACCGATAGTCTGTGGAAAATATCTAGACGCACGCGTGGAAGACATAAAAACAATGGGAAGTTATAATTTTGTTCAATAAATCAACATACAATATATTTGTATGTATATTTTATTATTTACACCTGTTACAGAACATAAAGATAAAAATACCTATATAAATCAACCTTATTCAAACATCTATATTAACTAGTTCACCTTCCTCTATTTAATCTAGTGATTGTGAATTATCTTGCAATTGGGTTAAAAATAATTGCTTTTTTTTTGCTGAACTCTGCCTCCTAAGACATTGTTTTTTTTTTGGTAATCCGTGCATTGTGTGTTTTTTCTGTAATCTATTCCCTATTCAAATTATTTTTATATAAAATACAGTCTCATATCCGTTTCTGAAGCAAACTTCGACCACGTTTTTCAATAACAAATTCCTTAAGTTGTCATTTTTATAATTTTTCATTACATTCATCTAGTGGTAGAAACTACCACAATTCTCGAATTTTACTCATGTTATTATTTTCTAAACATAATGTAGAAACTATCTGTTTTGCCCTATGGCGAGCATTTGAATGAAACCATTCCAAAGTTCTTATACAGCCAGGAAAACACTTCAGTTATCAGATAATAAGCACTTAAATAACATGTCACGTATGTATACGAACTATGACTGACAAACGTATGAAAAAACAGCCAGATTCATTACTTGAATTAAAAAGGTACCACAGGACAATTTCTACCCGAAACTCAAATAATTATAAATATAAGGTTTTGGTATCCTAATAAAATGAAAATTTCTACGCTAAAGTCAAGTAACTCCGCGATCTATATCAATATTTCTATGCTAAAGTCAAGTAACTCCGCGATCTATATCAATATTTCTACGATGAAGTCAAGTAACTCAGTAATCTATATGAATTTCAAGTATCTTTTGCAAGATACTTGATTTCAACGTAGAATTAGGGTATATACTTGTTTTTAGCGTAGAATACCCCGTTAAAAAAAGATACTTGGATTTTTTAAAGTTCTGTATTTCGAAAAATATTAATTATTAAAAAAAAAATTAAATACTGAAAAATGCATTTTAAAACAGTGAATCGAATGGTGAAAAAAAACTTCTTTTGATAAATTTCGAGATACTTGATTTCTGCGTAGGGCAGCCGAATAGTCCTCAGTTTATTCTACATTTTCTAGTAGGAAACCAGGTCAAAAGCCTTAGATAGGTCGAGTACCTAGGTTCCAACAAATGATGGAAAAATTCAAAGGTGACTTTGAATTAACAATTTGAATTATACGTATTCGAGTTCTTTATTGTAGTATTTGATCACAGTTGTTCAAATCTATTGCTGTAAAGTAAAATGTTTATGAAGCAAACCCGCAGGTTCTTTTGTTATTCAAATAAAATATATTTGTATTAGATTGTGGTATGCGGGCGCAATCGCCGAAACAATGGAAACTTGTTGAAATGAAAGTGTCTGGTTTCTATCTTTTGTTCAGATGGATCTAGAATAAAAATGAGAGATTTGACGAAAAATATGACCAAATTCCTTTTTAAAGTTAACTGATATGGACAAAATAAGACAAAAGTATCTATATATATCCAATAGTGGCTACAATACCTATTACAAAAAAAATACCGAATTAAAAACAATTTCAAATCGTAATATTTTCTTCGGTTACCGCGAGGATTACTCATGAAATAAAACTATGAAAACGGATAAACTCGCGTATATTAACTAATTTTAACTTCATTCCGACGTTTCGAACACTTTACAGGGTTCGTGGTCTGCGGATGACTGACAATGGAGGAAATTTGATAGATCTACCTCCATCAAAATAAGAAAGATAAGTACAAAACTACCCACCAAAGAAAAATTACTAAACCACAGACAATAAATTTTAAGGGTGGATGTACATACAAAATTTGCAAATTAAGCTAATTATTCATTACAAATATTTTCAGAATGAAGACAAGAGACAAAATAAATAATCTACGCCGGTTCTATCCCTACGCCACTGCCTGAGAAGTATTTCCTTCCTTTGTATGATTGTATTGTTAGGAAGGTATCCCAAAATTGGGACCGGCAAGAAACTCAGCGGGACAACTCTTTTCAAAAAAAAAAAAAACATTTGTAGTACATCTTAAGATCATCATGCATTAAACCAAAACATACAATTTTGATTAATAAGGAAATTTTGTGTGGCTTTTTGTGTTTCAATTGAAGGCTTTGTGTGGTAGGGCACAGCACAGCGGATGCCATCTCGCTCTTATCTGGAGCAGAGCCCAACTGGGGAAGTACCTCCGCCTTACAGAAAACCGCAGCCAAATAACACTATCCCCTACACATAGTGTTGTGTTCCTGCTGGTGAGTAAGGTAGCCAGGCTCAACGAGGGTGCGGAGTGCTGCCGACGGGGGGACCTACGGAACTGACAATACTGGCTTCGGCCTTTGTTGGCGCGGCATGCAGGTGCGGCTATCAGGGAGACCCGGTGAAACGGCTGACCGCTGTCCGCCCGTAGGTCAGTAGGGTTCCCGAACCCAGGAACCATGTAATCTCCGCCCGCTCCACGTAATCATTCTATTAAGTTTGACAAGCCTTTGGTTCTCGTTAAGGAGAAGAGAAACATTCCTAGAATGTTGCGTGAGTCTATTGAGATAATGAAATATCCAAACTTTAATAGAATGGAAAGAAGCTTGTCTCTACCACCAGCTTGGGATCCAGTTGTTCATCTGATAAAGGAACAGTCTAGACATAAACCGTGAGGCTGATGTATTTGGCGGTGGTGACCATTACCCCCTTTTTAGTACTGGCAAAATTTTTTCAAAATTATTTTAAATTTCCTTATTAATCAAAATTGTATGTTTCGGTTTAATGCATGATGATCTTAAGATGTACCACAAATGTTTTTTGAAAAGAGTTGTCCCGCTGAGTTTCTTGCCGGTCCCAATTTTGGGATACCTTCCTAACAATACAATCATACAAAGGAAGGAAATACTTCTCAGGCAGTGGCGTAGGGATAGAACCGGCGTAGATTATTTATTTTTTGTCTCTTGTCTTCATTGTGAAAATATTTGTAATGAATAACTAGCTTAATTTGCAAATTTTGTATGTACATCCACCCTTAAAATTTATTGTCTGTGGTTTAGTATTTTTTCTTTGGTGGGTAGTTTTGTACTTATCTTTCTTATTTTGATGAAGGAAGATCTATCAAATTTCCTCCATTGTCAGTCATCCGCAGACCACGAACCCTGTAAAGTGTTCGAAACGTCGGAATGAAGTTAAAATTAGTTAATATACGCGAGTTTATCCGTTTTCATAGTTTTATTTCATAATTTCAAATCGGCTTAAAGATCTTTTTGGCACATGTCTTAGTCATTTTATTTATCAGAATTGAAAGGGAGAAGACCTGAGAAATTTGTATTAATTTTGACTTTTAACATTGTCGTGATTTTGACAGACTGAGATACAAAAAAAAAGTTGCAATGAGACTAATTTTGTATTTTCTTATACTGCCTTTTGATTTATTTAATGATTTGATGGCGAGCCAAGATTGATACGTAAGGTCATGCGGGACAATGCAACTATGAGGTAAATCCGACTAATTGAATATTTGTAAAAAGATCATACGTACCTACCTACTATTGTATTGTGTTGCTTTTGAAATAAATCAAAGAATGTTCTAGGTATCTTCCAAAAGTTCTTAAAAATAGATTAAAAGTCCATTAGTTGAATTTGCCTCATAGTTGTATTTGCCCCGCTTGACCTTACATATGTAAATTTAAAATCAACTGATTCGTGGATGTCAGACATTCTAGTTCTATGTATATATTAATATCTACCTTATTTAATTAAGTTAGTGTAGGTACATTTCACTTATTTAATATTAAGAATAAATTGATGTAGTGATAATTATTTTGAAGTTTTGGAATTGAATGAGCAACAAAGATCTTGAAATCGTCGTTTTTTTTAAATATAAGTAGGTATCTACATAATGCTAACACTATTCGTTCGCGGAGTTTACGAGTAAACAGCGCTCATGAGTACAGTCGCCATCAGATGTACGAGTATCATAGCACCCGGAGCGTTTAAAAATATTTGAACATACCTTTATTACCATTCTACTTTATTATCATTCAATAGAGGAGTGTTCAGATATTTTTGGGCGCTTCGGACGCTACGATATATTTGATGACTGTACAAGATTAACGTAAGTACTTAAGTACCTACTAAGCAGTCCCACTCTATAGAGTCAAATTATATAGATCAGGATTATATGACCCACTCTCTAAATTAGACTCTGACAACGGATTAACTAGCATCTGTATAAACAATCATATTTTCTGTCCTCCGGCCGGCAAACAGCACATTGCCGGCCGCTGCGCTAAACTAAGTTGTCGGCCGCCTGCCGGCTCCGTTGAGCAGAAACATAGTATACACAACTCGGCCGTTAAATGAGAAAGCCTCGGATCACATGTTTGTCTACAATTACACGTCATCCGAGACATTTCCCACTTAAACGGCTTTGGCATGTAATCTACTATTTCATATCTTACAGTTCATATCATAAATACAGTAATGACATTACAGTACCCACAAACGCATTATATCAGAGTAATTTGTCAATCCTGTGACAGGTGTCTGAGATATTCATGAAAGATGATGACACATTCTGTAGTGAAATAGGCTCAGATCCATACTTAAATTAGATTTATGGTAATGCAATTTAGGTTTTGTTTGATGATGGCATTAATAATGCCACGATAAAGTAAAACTTTGAAAAAAGTTAAGCGTTTATACTCGTATTCGGATTACACAGTGTGTTGTACGTATATCGAATTACATTAAATAAATATTCCAAGATGTTCATCATTAGCCTATGTTACTCCACTGCTGGACGTAGGCCTCTCCTATTAACTATGCGTATTAGACGCATTAGGAGGTAAATGCCCATAATCGCTACGCTGTGTCCACTATTATGACGCTGCTGCCCATCATCCATCTTGTAGAATGGTCAGTGACACTTCAATCCCTTAGTCGACTCTTACGACACCCGCAAGAGGAGTTGGGGTGGTGACAAAATGTATTCTTACTGCCGTCTAGCCACGCCAGAGATGGGCAAAATTTATTCGAATGACGAATAACGAATAAGAATAAAAAAAATCATCGCGAATGACGAATGAAATTCTCGAATGATTATTTTTATTCGAATAGATTATTCGTAGAATAATTTAATCGCGAATAATTTATTCGTCGAATGAATTTTCACGAATAATTACTAAAACAAAGTCACTTTCTGCACTTCTTTGGCGACGGGTGGTGGTGGGTGGCGACGGGTAGCGGCGAGCGGAGGCCGGGGATGGCGGGCGGCGACGGGTGGTGGTGGGTGGCGACGAGTGGTGGTGAATGGCGACGGATGGTGGTGGGTGGCGACGGGTTGCGGTGGCGGGAGGTGGGTGGCGACCGGGGGTGGCGGGCGGCGACGGCTGGTGGTGGGTGGCGACAGGTTGCAGTGGGGGGAGGCGGGTGGTGACCGGGGGTGGCGGGCGGCGACGGGTGGTGGTGGGTGGCGACGAGTGGTGGTGAATGGCGACAGGTGGAGGTGGGTGGCGACGGGTTCCGGTGGGGGGAGGCGTCGGGTGGCGGGCGACGGCGGGTGGTGATGGGTGGCGACGAGTGGTGGTGGGTGGCGACGGGTGGCGGCGGGCTAAGGCCGGGGGTGGTGGGCGATGGCGGGGGGAGGTGGGTGGTGACGGGTGACGATGGGTGGTGGCTGGAGGTGGCGGGTGCCCGCCTCCATCCGCCGCCGCCCGCCACCCCCAGCCTTCGCCCGCCGACACCCACCACCACCACCCGCTTCCCCCCACCGCAACCCGTCGCCACCCTCCACCACCCATCGCCATTCACCACCACTCGTCGCCACCCACCACCACCCGTCGCCACCCACCACCACCCGTCGCCGCCCGCCACCCCCGTCGCCACTCGTCTCGCTAATTATACTTACTACCTGGGTTTATATATTACCCCTAACCCTTAACATTCTTTAGCGTGCTAGAACTTAGAACAAATTACAGTATTCACGATTTATGTTAAATATTATGCTTGATGTTGTTTAATTTAATATAATGCAACAGAAAAAATATGTTTTTCGTAGATTTATTCGAATGAAAATAACGAATAAATCATTCGTCATTTAAAAACCAGCAGAATAATTCATTCGTGGCTGATTTATTCGCGAATGATTCATTCGCGAATAAATCATTCGTGACTAAATTATTCGCGAATAAAGAAATCCTGAATTATTGTTTATTCGAATAATTATTCCGATAAAAATTTATTCGAATAATGCCCATCTCGCTAGCCAAATGTTAAACGTGTTTTATTTGATAGCTAAAAATTAATCAATGAATGCGATTATGACTATGTACAGTGTGTTACCACGTACGAATACGGGTAATACTCATTACTGGCAATCGTTTTCAAGTATTATGACAAATGTTTAAGTTAACTACACAATTCATTTTATTTCTTTAGAACGATCAATGTAACGCGTGTCCTGCTTAGTTGTCAAACACTGCGAGTGCACTGCTAATCAACTTAACATAAGCTATTTAATTATTATTAATTATTTATTAAAAACATAAGTTTACACGACATTACAGTTAAAAACCAATGCGTCATGCAACTAAAAAAAAAACAATTTGAAAAAACAGGCACATTATACAACAACAAAAGTTAACTAGATTTAGGTGACGCAACAGCGTGGCTCCGTTGAGTCGTCTGAACTGGCGTAGGGTTCGGCAGGTTGCCCCGGAACCGCCGAAACACGACGCCCTTCGGCCAGAAGTCTACACTCGCGATGGTATCCTGCAGCGGCCGCGGCACGCGCGCCACAAACGAGCTGAAGTGCACGTAGTGGCGCGACTGCAGCTGCTGCACCCTCAGCGAGTAGCCAGTCTTCCGGCGAACGTATTCTTTCACGTCTTCAGGCACAGCGGAGTAGTGAAGGCGCGACACATAGAGCGCCTTACTCGGTGTAGCAACTGGAAGACCAGAATTAACCGGCTCGGTAGTGTCACACTGCGTCTTACGAGGCGCCCTGCGCACTCGACCCTTCCTCTGCACCAGCGTGAAGCCCTCCTTATCCACACATGCGCGGGTGGACTTTTCCCTATAGGGAGCTCGTACATCACCCGGTTTAGAGGGTGAGTTGACCCGAACAGCTGCGACTTGCTGCCCGGAAACGACGGCGGCATACGCTCGCTTACGTAGATATCTAAGATTGGCCCTTGTGACATTGCACCGAAGATGCTGGCGGCATTTTCTCGCTGTCTCGCAATACTGATGCGTTGTGCGAGGAAGTCGCCAGCTCTTCGGTTTTTAGTTACGTCATCCAGACGTTTCGCGATCTCAGCAAACAATTTGCGTGCACTGGGGCCCCAAGAACCAAAAGTTTATTTTTGAAAATAAACGATTTATTTTGAAGTACATTGCTTTAGACTGAAGTTTTCTTAGATAAATTATTTTCAATCTTAATTGAGCTCATCGTGTGACCATGTAGATTTGTGTAAAAATATCCCATAATTTGTATTTATCATATTCCGGATATTGGGACTCATACATAAAGTAATCAGCTACGCAGATAGTACTTATGAATATGAACAATTCAGGGCCCAAAGTGGTGCCCTGGGGAACGCGGTCATCTCGATAAGCGATCAATCAATTATAAACTTATATTATATGCATTGGGAATTCGTTACCGAATTCGACTTGATAGTGTGAAGGTAGTTATAGTCCTTAGGCAGGTAATTAAACTTCGTCTCTCGAGTTTAGACGTTAAGACGCCTTTGGAACGATCTACTCCTTAATATTAGGAAAGCACCGAGCAAGTCCAAATGCTTTTAATTATCTGTGCGTGATTTGTTTTCTGACAGCTTCAAGAATATTTAGGTATCTGTCTGACAAGTCGTATATTATATGCATGTATGTATTTATGTGTAAGTGTATATAATATAAGTAGGTAGGTCTGTATTTATGCATGAATGTCAAACGTATTAATTATTTACTACATGTTTCCTAACGCACCGCCTATAATGTTTTCCACTTTGCCTGACAAACTGAAATTGACAGGTAGAGAATGCCTCAATACATTAAGTTCGCCTTTTGTACATTAAGCTGTTATTTTGTTCATTAAAGTTTAAAGAAATAAATAAACCTTCATATGACTGAAACTTGGATTGTCCGTATTAATACTATTAATTACTCATATGCAAACATCTATTTATGAATATAAAGTTGATCAAGTGCAAAATAAAATGCAAATGACCCATTGCAAAAGTACCACACTATCAAATTCAGAATAGGTCCACTAGGAAGTTTCTGTAAGTTTCAGGAGGGTTCCATGTTTTTCCATTCACTACTAATTCTGAAACTTTGAAGTTATTTTAAATATCCTATAAGGGCTTATTCTGCTTCCCAAAACCTCAAGGGCAATGGGCATGCACATATTTTTTGGCTACCCTGTATACAGGGTAGACAAGGTCCTTTAGAAAAGACCCTGTATACAAGATCGTCATCCCAACTGTGAAAAACCGGCCAAGTGCGAGTCGGACTCGCGCGCGAAAGTTTCCGTGCAATTATCGTTTATCATAAAAAAATACAGTCACATCAACTTTTCTCAAAAACTACAAGAATTTAAACCAAAAATCGTTATTTATTTATTTGAGTTCCGTAGCCTAAAAACGTCCCGACCCTAAAAACGTCTTAAGGTGGTCTTTCTGAACAAGGTTTCCCATGGAACCTATATGAACAGACTTACTTTTTTACGACTAGTAAAGTTCGAGTGTGTATAGATTTCTCCATACTAATCCCTTGCAAATACTAATGAAATCAGTATTTTTTTTGTGATACATAATTATTCATATTATTCATATTTGTTGCTTTCAGTCTTCCTTGTTGAGTCAGAATGACCATCTTAATACGTTTATTCACAGTAAAGTTGGGATCACTACCCCTTAATAACCCTGTATAATTTTAAGTGTGCTTTCAGAACTAATTTTATTTTTAGCACCCTGCATCACTCTAGGAATGTGTTCGGGAAATATTATTTGACCGACTCTTATCTTACTTACGACCTTTTGTTTTGCATCGTTAACAATAGAAATGTGCTAGACTGCTGATTGTCTAGTAAGTGTTAACTCAATACAAAAGGTCGTAAGTAAGATAACAGTCGATCAAATAATAACTCCCGAACTATAATTAGAACGTGTCGCTCTCCGAAAGCGGCCTTCTCAGAACATGACATCCTCAGAAAGTGGCATCTCCCGAACATGACCTATCTCGAAAGGGACTTACTAAGAATATGACGACCTCCGCCTAAACGCAACCAGTGGCCGTTATCGAGGATCTCAGATTAGAGTTGATTGCTACGTAGGTACTCATATAATGCTATTTAATTAAGCTATTTAGTTTCAGGTGCAATAGCAACTAAACAAAAATTACTAATGAACGTAAAGAGTTCCTTTACGGGTTCAACAATATAAAGATCTACGTGATAGTAGGTCAAGCTTGTCAACTTTTGTAATTGGTCATAAGCACAACCATGTCAAGCAATATGATATATTATTATGATGTTTCCTTATTTACACTCCATTTATCAGATTGAAATCTTGAGTTATTATGGGACTGTATCGAAATTGTTGGATTGCTACGTGATCACGAATTAATGAACGACTACTTTTGTGTTTTTATTATCATCCACAACACTACTTGGAATAATAATATCGGATGATCTAGTTAATCAGTAATCACAATGTTAATGGTTCGAATTTTAATGTATTGTATGCGTTTTTTTTTATTTTATTTATCTACAACTAGGCATTTATTAATTATAAATATTAGATGTCATAAGACCAAAGAAAAACGACCAAGATCACCTATGTCCGAGGTGGGGGTCATCTAATATTTATAATTTATATAGTATTAAGTAGTGTGACTACTGGAGAAAAATTAAAAGTACAAATCAAAATATTTAGTTAATAAATAATTTGATTTGTAGTTCGCAATATGTTCAATAGGCATTTATTAGTTCAATTGTTTGGTTGCATATCGGCATCCTTTGTGTCTATTTGCATTTTTTGGGTTTTAGTTATAATTTATTTTGTGTTGCTCTTTTTAATGTGTGGTGTTTTTTCAATTATCTTTGAATTATCCACTTGTCTATAGTATTTTACCTGGTGTTTAACTTTTTTCACTACCTATATAGCTCCAATGACAATGATTATGTCCATCATGACCTCATAATCCAACGTAGCATAAACCATTATTTCATAATGACAATGATTTCAGATCGGTATCACTCCGTATCATCATAATTATGTAAAATTCCTAAAGTGACTAACTAATCTGTGCAGAGAAACCTTTTAAATAAATAATAATACATATAAAGGAATCGTGGCAGTATGCCTCATAATATTTACTTAAAATGCTGTTTCTAAAAAATCAAAGCTCCCTTCTTGCTTATAAAAAGTTTTTCGGTCAAAAGAAACAAACTATGCCGAAGAAAATGAATCATAAAATGCTGTAAATTTGTAACTTTTTTGGCGTGCACATACGCAATTAGGAAATCCCATGTTCAGTAAAGGCGTGTTTCATCTGATATGATGATGATGATTATAATGGTGTCTCAATCAAGGATGTTTAGGTTTTTATATTACGTTGCCTTTATAATAACAGGATGTAATTACACGGAAAATTAAATTGATCTAATGTCATTTTTAATCGTTAATGTCCGATATAAAAGTAATACTTAAAACTATAAAATCTACGTTTATGTCAATTAGTATTCATAAATTCAAAGTTGATATTTTTAATTAACGTTTTTCTGCTTTTACGAAATTAGAAAGGGCATAACTTGTGCAAGAGATTTTTTTACGACTTGAGTTAAAATTTGCATGCATTTTACAACTTAGCAACAAGTAATATTAAAACCAGGAAAAGTAATTTGAGCCTTAAAGTGATTGTAATAATAGGGTCGAGATTCACATGCACTTGACATGAATGCATCTAGAAATGAATAGAATGGTACATGCGTGCCAGCAAGATGTTCCAAACGCTTACCGATTGGAAAATAATGAAATTTTTATGCTGAGACGAACAACCTTCTCGAAGGATCCATTTGATTATTAAATAAAAAAATATATATTTCAAAAACACAATAAAAAGTATTATCATAGTAAACATAATAAAAAAATTGCCCAAGGTCCTGCTGCGGATGTAGAGTGCCCAGGAGGCTGGCCGCAATGTTTGCTGGACTGCTATGCTAATTCTTTGCGCGAAATACTGGCCAGCCTTCTGGTCACCCGACGCCACTATAAGGTGCTTGGAAATGTCCTTATAGAGGCGACGCGCACTTACCCCCATTGCCCCAAAGTTTCAACCCCATTTGATTAGCCGACAAAAGCTCGATGTTGATGATCTTTCCTTTATGTCTTTTATTTCGTTCCCCAAAGTGCTAATCATAGCCTAGCTTTCTTTTTTTCAGGCCCATGCCCAAGACTGCCTTCTATGTCCACATTGGTCGTCGATTGAGTTCAACTTTATCCCGATTTTATACTGTGTGCAACGTTGGTGGCTTAGTAGCAAGGCGTGCCACTTTTGATCCGAAGGTTTATGTTTGATCACTTCAAACTTCGGTTAGCACAACAATATTTTTCCGTAGATAATATGAGTATTATGTCCTATGAAATATCTTTTAAAATGTACCTAACGCTTTTCTATAAAGAAAATTACCCCAAGCAAACCGAGCTACTCCCAATAGGGCCTGATTTCCATTTGGGTATTAATGTGTTGTGAACAGGTATGATGGTGCTGTTTTTGCCGCTTATCGTGCTACGTGTCACTTGTGTACATGTCAAAACGTGATGACAATGATGACGTATGATAAAGCCTACAAGACCTACATGGTTCAGAATCCCAAGGTCATCATAAAATGGTTAGATGCGTCTGCGCACGGTAAGGGCGGGAATACAGAGCACGTCACGGGCAGTGCACACGATGGATGCGAAAACTGCAACCTTGCGTGTACCGGTTGGAGTAACTGTGCCAGTTTGTTTTGTGTCAAACACCTTGCACATTTATTTCAAACTGTATGGATATAAATTTTGAGCAAATCTTTTAGGCGATTGAAATAATTTATATTTATATGCCAGCCAATCTTAAGTAAAGCTATAATTTGGCCCGTAATCTCTCTTCTTTGTCGCTACACTATTGGCAGAGTGGTCGTGGCCGTCGAATCTTGAGTGGCTAGTTTCACCAACCGGCGCCAATCTTCTCTCACAGCTGCGCGTCTAGTATTTTGTGCACGGGCTGGTATGTAGCAGATTTGATCAGGTCGGTACACCTCATGGGGGACGATTTGGGGGCCAGTAATATTACACTCAAAAGCAGACCTAGGTATCGAGTTGTCAACATTATCACAACGATGATTGTTGTGCTGCTTAAAAAACATCAGATATTCATTAAAAAAAGCGCAGTCCATTGCCACCATCAATATACCTGCTCTTCTCGAGCCTGCGGGTATTATCAGATACGATGTAAGAGACCTGATAGTATGTATTTGGTTCCTTGGTGTTGGTATGGGAGGCTACTTGCGTAGATGCCATGGCACGATCCTATCTTCAACGAACTACGTTTATGGCAGCCGTTGAGGCTGAAGATGTCGAATTTGTAAAACATAATAAATATAGACACCTCAGCAAAGAGATCGATTTTGTACCGTTTGACGTACAAACTTTAGGTTCATGGGGCCCTAGAACGCAAATTGTTTGCTGAATT
>JALPQI010017135.1:0-22652 GCA_025490895.1 Thaumatotibia leucotreta
GCACGGAAAACTTTCTATAGAACATTTCTATAGACTTTAGCGAAAAAAATATTATTAGTAAACTTAAACTTCAGTTGCTTTCTGGCTATAGCGCACTAAAAATATTAAGTAATCGTTTATTCTTGAAGTCGTGTCAAATATTTTTTTTTATTATTACTCTATAAGGGCTTAGTAATTATTATAATAGTTATTCTTTAGGTATATTATTTTATCACAGTTTGCGACTCTTGTAACATCTAAAATTCACCCTGTAGGAAAAAGATTTCTTTATAACCACTATTAGGAATGCATCGATAAAGCTTTCTGTTTGTCGGTCTGTCGGTTGGTCTGTTTGCGGGCGACAATGTTTGCGGAAGGATTACCGATCATTATCACGGTATTACGATAATCTCAAGGCGGAACTCGGAACTTTGTTTTTTTTTAAAGGTTTTTGTGTTTGTCACGTGGTGTCGGAAACGTAGGTTTATTGACATTGTGAATTGTTGAATCTGTGAAGTGTGACCGACATTGGCGAATTTCTTATAAATCTAAGTATATCGTAAACCGAATTAGCTTGTATTATTATCAAACCGCGATTAAAATGCACCGTAGTAGGTCGTAGAGCTTCAATGACGATGATGGAATAATACCAATATCTTTATCCTAATTACTTACCTATTAGTTATATTAAGTCATGGTATAAAAATAATTGCAACTACTTTTATATAACATTTATGTTTGTGTATTTGAAGTGAACACAACGGATAAGTTCTTGTTACTAGTGCTATCAAGAAGTTCATCTACTACGTGTTTGTTTTGCAATGGATATTCAAGTTAAAGGTACGCATTATATATTTTGTGTATTTTTTAAACTATGAATACATAGTATACTTATTAATGAGGTGCTACGCCAAGGCAGTTAAGTCGCAATACTATTTGAGTTTATTGATTTTTATTTTTATCGAAACTTTTAACTACAAATACTACAATGCCGGCCGATGCCAGTAATAACTTATGTATGATAATGTTTATCAAAAACTCAATTTTACGAATAAATTAAGAAATTTTGCGTTGACTAGTGAATGTGGGCTATAGAAGAGGTCTACGCCTTGCGTTCAAAGGCGTAGAACATGCTACGAAAAGACTAATTAACATTTTTATTTAAGTGTTTTTTTTTATTATTATTTTAAGTGATCTTTGACAACAATTCTTGGTTGCCTGTTAAGAACATCAATTGGACGTATTTATGCAAAAAGGAGCCAACCCACATGAATTTGTCATTTTAAAGATTGACTTGTTTATTTTGATATATGGTGTTAATTAGAATGAAAAATTCTTGTGGGTTGGTTCCCTTTTGCATAAATACGTCCAATTGCAAGATTGAAATAACTCTTTAAGTGTTTCAAACACTATCACAGTTACGATAACTTACTTAAGAAGATTTCTCACACATGCAAGAGAAAAGACTGCAAATGGAAAGAGATCAAGCGATCAAAATCTCGTATGTTGACAAAATACAGTGATTGGCTGAACATTATTGAAGTTAATCTATCGAATGAAAATGTAAATAGTATCGTGCAGCAAGCAGCGCCGGGTAGTGATTGTTCTTCAACGAGTGGTCATCATTTTAGAAAGTATTTCATTGATTGCAGCAAAAGGTCTAAACGTCGCAGATTAGCCGAGCTACCTAAGGTAGATCATTCTAAGATATACCGCTTACTTAGTGAGTCCAGTCAATCTTTTTGTGGAGTTTAATATTGATGAAGTGTTATCTTATATAAATGAGGCAAAGCTGCAAAGTTGAGTGAACATCAGTATTATTTGATGAAAGAATTGATATAGAGAAATAAAAAAAATAAAAATTGATATTATACATATATAGATAAGTACTTAAATAGGAGGTAAGACGAGGCATCACACATCTAAAGATATAATATTTCAACTATCAGAATGCGAAGAACAATAGTAATTTGTTAGAAACTTTCCATGAGAATCTTAGGGTTCCGTAGCCACAATGGTAAAAACGGAACCCTTATAGATAATGGTACGGAAAATTCGCGCGCGAGTAAAACTTGCACTTGGCCGGTTTTTGAAAACTTATTTTCGGTGGGTCATTGCCGAGTGGACAACTTTTGTTTTTTCCGACTGACAATGAACCCATCATTTAGGTTTTCATTTGTCTTTCTAATCTTCCATGTAGCAGGTATGTCTATCGAAAATATGATATTTGATAAGATTAGATACCTACTTAAGTATTTGATAACCTAAATATGACTAATATAAATAAATAGCTAAATAAATAAATAAATGACAATGACCCATTTACTTAAATAGATTTTCATAGAAGTGCAGTTCTTAAAAGTTTGTACACTAATTTAGTTAATAATTTTGTTATGTTCATCATATTAATTTTATTTTATAAGGTTACCGCGAGGATTACTCATGAAATAAAACGATGAGAACGGATTTTCCTAATTTATTCCTTTTGAATGATTGTTATTATTTTTGACTATCATTTCAAGTCCGCAATTTATAAAAGCAACATTAATTGAACTTGTGTCATTAAAAAAGTTGGTAAAAATAGGGAAAACGGTAATTCACGTATTTAGTGCTAATAATTGTACTAATTATTTTAAATTAATACAAAATAAATAGCATCAAAAGGCCTTAGATACGCTTTTTGTCAGAGCTTTGTTGGAATGTAGGCTTCGTAGCTAGTCGTAGCGCGCTACGGCGTAGCCCGTAGCACTATTTCCGCTACATTTTGCGTTTATGTACCTAAGTAACCTTTACGTCCTACCTTTAAGACCCAGGGTCGCGTTTTAGAAAGTTACATTTTAAAATTTCGCTGTTTGCCTCTCTAACGCACGCACATATTGGCTAGAAAGAGAGGCAAACAGCAAAATTGTAAATTGTAACTTTATAAAACGCGACCCTGTTTTACAATCCCCGCATAAATATATAAATTGTCAGAATCCTTTTCCCCTGGCATTTAAAAGAAAAGGGCAGCTATTTAACATTTATCTAAGAGATATATTTTATTTTATTTGTAGATGGTATAATTGGCCCTTATGTTAAATATCTACAATTTTAATAAGCTCTTTATACATACGTTGTTTGTAGCTTTTGCTTTACAATGCAATGTTAAGACGTGTTTTTTTTATTTAATGTAAAAATATTTAACTCTTTTTAAAATTGTTTTGAGTTTCGTTTTTCAGTATTAAGAGATTTTTCATATTAATGACATTATTTAAGTTTTCTAAGTAATAAAGATCTGTACTATTTTTCTTATCCTATCAAAATATACAATGCCCCGAATGTGATTGATATTTGCTGAGATTTATTTTCCGTTTATTAATTAGACTTCTAAAGTTCAAGACAGCTTCACATTTTTACCTTATTTTGATAGCCAAAAAAACTACGTTTTTATGTGAAATAAATTATACAATTACTAGCTTTTGCCCGCGGCTTCGCACGCGTAGATTTTGGACTTCTATGAAAAAAAATGTAAAAACCTAACCTGAACCTCTTTTGATAGTCGTTCGTTTCTATGTGGGATCGCAGTTCTAACCTAACCCAAAACCTACTTTGATAGCCGTTCGTTTCTGTGTGGGATCGCAGTTTTCACCTTTCCTAAACCGAAGTAGAATCTTACCTTATTACATTCTGTCTGAAGTCTGTTTCATTGAACAGCATATTAGTATGACATAATTAAATACTTAATTGCAAATAAAATACACGAATTAAAATTAGCAACGCAGGCATCGTCATTTCCTGGGTGTATACTCGTATCTAAGCCTTTCAACCGCCTTATTTTGGTAGCATAATTTTTGTCGAAGTTTCTATTCGTTACAATGTTCTACTTTGTAATTTTAAGGAGGCACGATACCTTAAACTTATACAAATGGCAAAGTATAATATTGAGACATTTAGAAACTTCGGCAAAAATGATGCCACCAAAATTAGGCGGTTGAAATTCTCAGATATTCACCTTCCTACAAAACAATAATGTAATCCGCCACAGGCTTCGTCCTTTTCTCTTATGCTGGAATAGTCAAGCCAAAACATTTAACCGGTGATGAGTCAGTCAATCAGGACTCCCACCACAGTGACTCTATAAACCATAGAAACCATATCCATGATGTTTTTTTACTGTTTAACCATTTCACCCCTTTGATTTCTCAAAAACCTAAAACACATCTTTATCTTTTTATGTTTAGGAATACTCCTGTAAAGTTTCGGATAAAATAGTTTAAATAATCAAGTTTTCCCATACAAACTCTGGACCCCCATCATTGCACCCCTTAGGGTGTGGATTTTGACTTAAATTTTTTTATACCACCCTACACCCTTAAAGGAACCTACGTGCTAAATTTGGAATCTCTAGAACCAGAAGTAAACATAAATAATTAACCATTATTTGTTTGTTTTTCGAAAATTTTAAATAAAGGATAATTATTTATGTTCTCATTTTATTTACAGAATACTCCTGCGAAGTTTCGGATAAAATAGTCCAACTAATCTTGTTTCGCCATACAAACTTTAGAGCCCCATTCCAACCCTTTAGGAGGTGAATTTTGAAAAATCCTGCAATTATTTTTCTTAGATTTTTATTCTAAATTAATTTACGCAATATGACATTTCTTAATCTAAAACTAAACTTTTTTCATACAAATTTTCAACCCCATTTTTACCCCCTTAGGAGTATTTTTTTTTAAATACAAGTAGGTACTCGAGGTAAAATACTCGTACTATATAACATGGTAGAGGTATGTAGATAAGTACCTACTTCTTCATTGGCAACAACACTTCTCTGACGTTTTGAATTAAATAGCCCAACGAATCTGGTTCCTCCTTACAAACTTTAACCTTCCAATTAACCCCCATAGGGAATGTATTTTCAAAAAACCTGAAACACGTGTTTACTTATTTATTGTTAAAAACATTCATGTGAAGTTTCGAATAAAATAGCCCAACTACTTAATCTTATTTCCCCATATAAACTTTAACCCTCCATTTAACCCCCATAGGGAAAGAATTTTCAAAAAACCTGAAACACGTGTTTACTTATTTATTGTTAAAATCATTCATGTGAAGTTTCGAATAAAATAGCCCTACTAATCTTATTTCCCCATACAAACTTTAACCCTTCATTTAACCCCCATAGGGAATGAATTTTCAAAAAACCTGAAACACGTGTTTACTTATTTATTGTTAAAAACATTCATGTGAAGTTTCAAATAAAATAGCCCAACTAATCTTATTTTCCCATACAAACATTAACCCTCCATTTAATTTAACCCCCATAGGGAATGAATTTTCAAAAAACCTGAAACACGTGTTTACTTATTTATTGTTTAAAACATTCATGTCAAGTTTCGAATAAAATAGCCCAACTAAGCTTATTTCCCCACACAAACTTTAACCCTCTATTTAACCCCCATAGATAGGGAATGAATTTTCAAAAAACCTGAAACACGTGTTCAGTTATTTATTATAAAAAACATTCCTGTGAAGTTTCAAATAAAATAGCCCAACTAATCTTATTGCCCCATACAAATTTTAACCCTCCATTTAACCCCATAGGGAATGAATTTTCAAAAAACCTGAAACACGTGTTTACTTATTTATTGTTAAAAACATTGATGTGAAGTTTCGAATAAAATAGCCCAACTAATCTTATTTCCCCATACAAACTTTAATCCTCCATTTAACCCCCATAGGGAATGAATTTTCAAAAAATCTGAAACACGTGTTTACTTATTTATTATTAAAAACATTCCTGTGAAGTTTCGAATAAAATAGCCCAACTTATCTTGTTTCCCCATACAAACTTTAACCACCCATTTAACCCCTTTAAGGGAGGAATTTTCCAAAATCCGTTCTTAGTGCGCCTCTAGACATTATAAAGAATCTAAATGCCAAGTTTGAACTCTCTAGGACCAGCGGTTTGGGCTGTGCGTTGATTTAAGTCAGTCAGTCAGTCAGTCAGTCAGTCAGTCAGTCAGTCAGTCAGGACATTGCCGTTTATATATATAGAAGATTTGGACTCGCGAACGAATTTATACATAATTGTAATAAACAACAGAAAGTAATGGTAATATCAAAACTCCTTATGAAGTAAAGTAACTAAGCAGGCCAATCTTAGATATAGGATATAGGTTAGGTTAAGTATATTAGTTAGTTAGATTTATTCTATGTACATAAATTGTAGTTTTGAAAATAAATATAACTAAGCAGATTATGAAGAAAAATGTACTCAGAAAAAATTTAAGCAACCGATGATAAAATGGTTTGCCCCCAACCCCAAGTCCTCCTGCGGGTGTCGTAAGAGTCGACTAAGGGATTGAAGTGTCACTGACCACATTTGATTAAAGATTGATGATGGGCAGCAGCGTCATCATAGTGGACACATTACTGCGATCGCCAATTCGCTTGCCCAGCGTGGCGATTATGGGCATTTACCTCCTAATGCGTCTATACGCATAGTTAATAGGAGAGGCCTACGTCCAGCAGTGGACTATCATAGGCTGATGATGATGATGATGATGATGATGATAAAATGGTTTGCGGCCTAATGGGTTTTTTCGTAAGTTTAGCAATTGCAATAGTATAAAATAAAACAAAGTCCCTTCCTGCTGTCTATCCCTCTATATACTGTATATACAGCGTGTTACACGAGCAGTAAACCTTGAACAGGGTGATTGGTAGGGTATACTGAACAACTTTTACTATGGAACTAACCAAGGAATCTCCAAAAAAAGCTGGGCTCTTTCATACAAAATGTCGTTATCGATCGGTCACAATTTATGAAAAAGACAAATTTTTTTTTATTCGTGATTGGTCCCATAGTAAAGTATAGCCTACTAACCCACCCCGTTCTAGATTTTCAGTGGGTGGTGTATAAAACACCCTGTATACATAGGCACAGCTTATATTTTGAAAAATACGAAGCGGACTTTGATGTGTTTTTTTAATAGATCAAATCAACTCAGTTTCAGCGAAGCCGGGCGGTTTGCTAGAAATATAATATAATATTAGATAAGTTATCAGAATAAGTTGTTCGACATACTCGTATTTTTTCAATAAAGGTTTAATATAGATAAGCCTATTAATTTTAATAGAATTCCTTCGCGCAATAATCATGATTATTTATGGTAATTAAAATTTGCAATTAACACGATTTAGTCACTGGCACTTATTGGAGATAATTAAATGGATCAAAAACAAACTACTGCACAGATGTACATCTGTACTTACATACCTACATACGGAATGATTTTTTATTCAAGGAAATCTGATTTTCCATACCAACCCTGAGATATTAGTAGGCAGAAATGTATGGAACATCTTTTTTTTTCTCGGTCGGATATCGGTCCCGTAGTAAGATTTCATCAATATGACCTTAGAATTAAGCCTCTAAACTTTGACCGGTAAGTAAAAAATCAGCCTGTATATAATCACTGCCGCACAGCTATTTTTATTATTACATAGGCAATTAAAAAAAAATCACCCACCTTATTAATCACTCACTCATTCACTACACATCACTATGATCAGATACAGTCCACACCTATGTCCTATAGTCTATAATCACGCTTATGGTCTACGACCTATGTAGTCTATAGTCGCGCCTATGGTCTATGGTCCGCGAAATGCACAGCGAAAGATGGCGGCTAGCGCTGTGAGCAAAGTGGCCCGTTGCAAACAACCCCCCGCCATATCCAGCCCTCAATAATACATCACTCGCCCCTCCCTTTCGGTACTTCCCTAAAAATCGCTCCATCTCCGTCTACGAATAAACACTTTCTACATCCCCCCTCTTAATCACACTTATACACAAATCCATAAGTGTAACAGGGATAGGGGATGTCACAGGTAGTTTGGAGTAGCCCCTCTTGTTGCGCATTTGCGCGCATGTGTGGTCTCTGTCTGGCGTGTGGATGTGGTGTGTAGCGGTCCTGCTCGCTCTCATTAGGCGGTGCATAATACAGGATGTTTGGGGATCGCTTTATGAGGTTTGCCCAGCGGGCAGAGTAGGGAGGAACAGAGGCTGTATGGGAATTCGTCGTAGGCAAATACGAGTACAATACCTAGAAGATGTCTATAAGTATATCGGGTGTCTCAACTCTCAAGATTATGAGACATGAAGGGAAAGTACCTTAAATATCGTAGATAAGATATTTCGCTCAAAGAAGACTTTCTTTTGTTTTGAAAATTAAATAATACTACTTTAAAAAACTCCCAAAAATATTGCTTTTTCTAGGCATCGAACCGACTTTAATACGAAAAATGTTTTTTCGTAATTTTATGATGTTATTCGAAACAATGTAAAAAACAAACAATTACGACTCAAATGTCACCTTTTAAACTTAGAAATTGGAAAGTAATTTTTTTTACCGACTTCAATGAAAAGGACGAGGTTCTCAATTCTAATGTTTTTTTTTTGTTGTATGTATGTTACCTGATACCTCCGAGAATCGTGAACCAGTTATAATTTGATCCCAACTTGGTCCCGTTGGCACCAAGTTGGGGTCTGATGATGGGATCTTGGAGAAATCGAGAGATCTCTTCAAATGTTATAGGTACCTAAGTACATGTATGGCGCTTTTGGTAATTTTCATTCATTTATAAGAATTTGCATTCAGAAAGTAGGATTTGAAGGAAACCAATGATAGAAACCACAGGATTAATCGGATTTATCGGATTAATCGGTTGAAGTTGGTTGTTTTTAATTTTTTAATTTGGTGATTATGATAAATAAGTAGTATTTATAATTTATGAGCTTACATATTATGAGCGACTACCCCCAGACATCAAAGACGAATCATGTAATATTAAATTTAAGAGCCGACTGAGAAACTTTTTATTGGATAATCCATTGTATTCTGTTAATGAGTTCTATGACATAAGTAATTGAATATTATTTAATTGCACTTTGTTGACATTTTATTAATAGGTATGTTTTAATTGAGTATTATTGACGATCCTTTATTATTATTTTTGAATTATGAATATTTTGAATTTGTTGACATTTTAATTATTTTATTCCAATGCCAATAATTTTTTTTTTGTATATTGAAGAAACTGACAATCACAATATAAAATCCTAAGAATGTACCATGTGTAGTTTTAAGTGACTATATATATTGTGAGATTAATAAATTAACTTTTCTCAAACATGCAATGAAATGTTGTCATTATGTTCGTCATAATAGGCTTTAAAGTACCTATGACGTTGCAGGCGGATGACCTCGAGATAAAAGTAAAGGATTTTCATACGAATTTAAAGGGCCTAGGCCGGTAAGTAATATTTTTTAAAACATGGCGTCGGTTTTCATGAACAGGCTAAACAGCTAAATTCTGATTTTTTAATTGTTGTTTTTTTTATTTCATTGCATTTGTTTGAGAAAAGCACTATACATATACATGCCTCGCCGTGAAATGGGCTTACCGGCTTTGTATCACTGTCCATACCTATTCAGCCGGAAAGCCCATCTTTCCCGGCGTCTGCAGTAATGTACTAAAACAAAACTAAATTAATTTCCTCGACTCTACAACTTACGTAAGATCTCACAAGTTAAAGATCTAACGTGCATTACTTACGAGTACATCCGAATATCTCGAAGCCTGTAGACGTCGGTATCAGGCAGCGAAGCCGGCAGCTTTGCGATGCTAATGCCTCTCATTATGCAGCCCAGTCTGTTCGTCAATCTATCTCTACCACTCTGCTAAATAAATCGACTGGTGTATTCTGAACTATATGTAGATACCATGATCTCCTACAATATCTGTCAGTAGAAAGAGGTGACGTTAAAGATGTACTTCCAAAAAGACCTTAGGGAGCCTATAATAAATAAATATCTTGGGACATCTTACACAAATCGACCTAGTCCCACGGTAAGCGCAATTAAGGCTTGTGATGTGGGTACCTGGCGATGATATAATATAATAAGATAAATTTTATTTCGTAAAAATTTACGCTAGTTTGACGTATAAAGTGGTAATAAAATTGATTTATTTTAATCGTATATAATTATCTTAATCTAACTTTATAATAGATAAAGCTTGTCCTTGTCCACGAAATTAAGTAGCCATCGTAAAATCAGTCTCCACTGTTGTTACACAACAGTCCTATGTAGTTCTAACAGCCATGGGACTGTAAATTGATTCTTCTGTTTTATGTTTAACAATCCGTTCATAAGCATCCGTTTAAATTTGTCAGAATCAAAATAACTTCAGATAATGCTTAATGCTAAAGTTAAGGTGCAAAAATGTTAGACTTGAAATAGTTAATAAAAATTGTAGTCACGAGATTCACAGTTTATTATAGTATCGGTATTGTAATTTAGTTAAGATCCATTGGGAAACTAAATGACTCAAAATGGTAAAATAAGAAGAAACACTACTAAAATCCAGATGTTTAAATAAAAGTCCATAATTATGGAGTAATTGATATAAATAACAAACAGCGTCTGAGAAGATAGGCAAAGAGCCCTTTTTTGTAATAACATCCATACAAATTACAAAGGTATGGTCTCATAAAAAAAAATATACAGCAATAATGTCTACTTTATTTCGTGAACAAGCCTTAGGTACATATAGATACTTAAATACACACAAGGACACAATTATTTGGGATAAATAAATACGTAAATAATGCCCTCACCTGGTTCGTAGGCAGGGTCACTACCAATTAGCCTACTCAAACATTAGTTGAGCTTACCGTGGGACTAAGTCGATTTGTGTAAGATGTCCCTATATATTTAATTATATCGTGACTATAACAGTCGATAAAAACAGGACCATCAGAAGCCTGCTTTCTGAATCGCTGCCAGTTATAATAAACGCGGGTTAGGCGGCACTCCGCATAAATCACTCCGCCCTCATTTTCATTTTACTTTGTTGTATAAAAAGCGGTTGTTTCCGTACTAAATACGAAGGTCCTTGTATATTTTTCAAGAGCAAGAAAAATGGGGATCTGGGGGCCTAGTCTAGTCGAGATGCTATTTGTAAGCGCACGCGAGCGAAAAATATGAAATGTATTAAAAACGTGACTATGTATGGATTTGTCACGGGACTTTTCGTTCGTACTTCGTAGATATCTGTCTTCCTAATACATTTATTACTTTTCGCTTATCGTATGCGCTGGCATCTTGGTTAGGGCCCCAAGTGTGTCCACTATGATGGTGCTGCTGACACCTCAATCCCTTGGTCGGATCGGTTGCAAAAAAAATGAAGATAGTTAAAGGTACGGACCGGAACCGGTATTTTATGAAAACCTCGAAATAGCCCAATATTTTAAAATGTTCTATAGTCTTTATGTAATCAATATTTGTGCGTGAGTTTAGTAAAACGTCCATCTTTGTCGTTTGCAAAAAGCCGCTTTGTCGGTTTATTCATATGAAGATACAAGTAAATCACGTCTTTATGGTAAGCGACAAAGTGGGACGTTTTACTAAAAACTAACACATTTTATGTAATTTACAACATCGTATTTTTAAAATTATACTTCATTAACTTAGAATTTATATACCGAAGAATGGAAATAACCGTTAATTTTTATATTGAGAAAATACCGGTTCCCGGTCCCTGGTTAAAGGACGTTAAGATTTTTTTTAACATAAGTATTCAATTGAATATAACGCCTTTTTGCCAAAGGTTGTTAGACAGAGTACACACTATAATTGTATGACCGTGATTTTTGTTTTGATAAGGGCCTTAAGCCCTTATATACCTACTCGTATATGGTCTCATCGGAAGATCAGCGCTGTAGTCCATTATATTACGGCAACGTATGTATGGGAAAAGTTCACATTCGGATACCAGCACCAAATTTTAGTATGTTATTAAATATGTCATTCTGTATCCAAAACTGTCGGGAGACACTCTCTCAAAGGTCAAGGTCACCAGTAATGACGTCCTCAAAATGGCTGCTGCCTAATTTTGAAAAGCGCTTATTTGTTCCTCAACCGCCCAACATACACCATTGTGTGTAGAATCAATTGAAAGGTTATTAAATATGCTCTAACTTTGTATTTTTGTGTTATAGCGTATATCTAAAAATAAAAAAAATATCGTAGAAAGAATAAAAATATTTTTTTACTTTTTTCGTACAATGTACATTTCATCAGGAAACAAGCGGTATTAGAAAAAAATATTGCACTACATAAATGTTGCTAAACTATTATTCTAAAATAAACAGTTTAAATCATCGAAATCGGTTAAAAATAAACAAAGTTATGTCATTTTCTATATTCCGCGGCAAACGCCATACACCCGCCATTCGCCCACATACACAAAGAAGAGTGCAATTTAAAACGTTTTTTACGCATACGCCAACATGGACAAGGCAAGTTCTTTCTTCTTTTTTCTAGCTCCAATCGCAGGGATCAAATTTCTTGTGGATAAGACAAGGCACTTCGTCCATATCTTCGATTGTTTGTAGCATGGTTCGCTTTAGATGTTGAGTCAGTTTCAGTGCATCTTTTGTTGGTGAGATGCTTTCAATACTCAATACTCAATCATTTATTGCTTCCACACAGTTTACAAGGTATTATGTGATCATAAAGTGTTTACCGCTATTTAGTTAGCTTTATTTTTAATGAAAACATTCCATCTTGCTATAGTTAATTGTTATATCATTTGTAGTCTCTCTGGACATTCGTCATCCAAGTGGTGGACGGTCTTCCTCTTTCCCTCTTTCCAGTAGCCATGGACAGATAGTTTATCACGACATGACTGTCCGGTCGGCGAAGGACGTGACCTTACCATCTTAGCTTATTTTTACAATTTTGAAACTAACCCTTACATTACATAAGTGGCGAACGCAGTCCTTGAGCGTGTCTCCGCCTGTCTATCGTAGCATACGATGTATGTGATAGAGTATTGAGTAAACTGAAAGAAATAGAAGCGGAGAGAGAGTGGAAAGAGGGAATCACTTCCAGGCAAGCTAATATGACGTGAGGAGAACCCGATACTTTACGAAGTGGAAAAAATTGACTTGAGGATGTTGATCAGAATTATTTCGAGAAACAACACCCTAAACAGGTATCTTAAGGTGATGGGAATAAGTAATTAATTAAGCAGCCTGTCCACATTACGGGAGAGACGAAACTAGTCAGCATGTTCTGGTAGAATGCATTTTGTAGATACGCAGCGGCATTATGTGTTTGGCAGGTATCCCTGCAACTTATCGGTGTTCTTTCTCCTCACTCATGGACGTGTCGACGTCCATGAGTTCTTCCCTGGGGTCGCCCAGGGATATTCTACGGTTCTGCAAAAATACAAGGAGGCTAGAAGAAAATAATGTGGTAACGCAGCCGTGACATTAACCTACGGCTCCAGCAACGGGAAAAGGATGAATGAGCACACCAGATACTCGACAGCCCACTCGATTCCGGCCGAAACATAACATAACATGCGATGAAAAGCAATCAGAGACATATCAGCAATGAACGGATCGCATAAGAAATTAATCAAACTTACAGGCAAAGTCTCTTCAAACAAGCTAACGATCTTATCATCGTGTATCGAGAGCATGTAAATTCTTTCCAGGGCAAGCAACTCTAAACATCAAAGTTTCCGTCCCTCTAAAAAACCCTCGCCCTCATGTATGGTAGTTATTTGTTTCAGCGGCGGCTGTGTGTAAAATAATATTCTGGCATAGGCTTGTTCGCGTAAAGACGAGAGCATAGTCACGGAGGAAGAATTGAGGACTTTACCTTTATATGTACAGATTACAGTTGTCATTCCAACGGAATATTCATTATTAGTTGAAACAATTCTGCTGTTACGAACTGATGTAAGCTGCTTGCCCTGGAAAACGATTTCCGTGCTCAGTATTGTGCTTTATATTGTTAGCTTGTGTGAACAAACTTTGCCTGTAGATAAGTTTGATTATTTTTTTATGCGATCCGTCCATTGCTGAAATATCTGGGATTGCTTCTAATCGCATACTTCGTTTGCTACGATGGGCAGGAGGAGTCGCGCTCACGGCCAGAGTTCACAACAAGCATGTAAAGAGGAGTTTCAAGGTTGTAAAAATAAGCTAAGATGGTAAGGTCACGTCCTTCGCCGACCGGACAGTCATGTCGTGATAAACTATCTGTCCATGGCTACTGGAAAGAGGAAGGCCGTCCACCACTTGGATGACGAATGTCCAGAGACAGTCTACAAATTACGAGTATATAACAATTAATTATAGCCAGACGGAATGATTTCATATGAACATAAAGCTATAGAAAGCATCTCACCTTAATTTATGATCTCACCAACTAAAGATGCACTGAAACTGAATCAACATCTGAAGCGGACCATTCTACAAACAAACGAAGATATGGACGAAGTGCCTTGCCTTATCCACAAGAAAATTGATCCCTGCTATTGGAGCTGGAAAAAAGAAGAGAAAGTATTTGTCTATATTCCAGTTCCATTGTGGAAAACGATTCCTGATGCAAGTGCTAGTTGCAAAGAACTTGTGCCTTGTCCAGGTCCACGTTGACGTATGCGTAAAAAACGTTTTAAATTACACTCTTCTTTGTGTATGTGAAGGAACTTGCTCCAGAATTTACTGTTCAGAATAAAACCTTGAAATATATTATACATAATATTCTTTTATTGATAGTTAGAAGTTATTATTATTTATTGGATACCTTTTTTCTACCTTACTTTTTTTTATTTGTTTTTTTTTTCTTAAATTATGTATTTTATTTTAATAACAACAGTATTTTTAAAACAACTAGTATTTGTATAATTAATTGGCTTTTAGTTCATATCTTATCAGTATAAATCATTTGCATAGTTTGGGTGCAATTTACATTTTCGAACTGGCTTGCGGGCGGATGGCGGGTGTATGGTGTTTGCCGCGGAATATAGAAAATGACATAACTTTGTTTATTTTCAATCGATTTCGATGATTTAAACTGTATATTTTAGGATAATAGTTTGGCTACATTTATGTTGTAAAACATTTTTTTCTAATACCGCTTGTTTCCTGATGAAATGTACATTGTACGAAAAGAGTAAAAAAAAATATTTATTCTTTCAACGATATTTTTTTTATTTCTAGATGTACGCTATAATATGACAAGACAAAGTTAGAGCATATTTAATGACCTTTCGATTGATACTACACACAATGGTATACGTTGGGCGGTTGAGGAACAAATAAGCGCTTTTTGAAATTAGGCACTAGGCATTTTGATGACGTCATTACTGGTGACCTTGACCTTTGAGAGAGTGTCTCCCGGCAGTTTTGGATACAAAATTACATATTTAAAAACATACTAAAATTTGGTGCTGGTATCCGAATGTGAACTTTTTTTTCGTAATATAATGGACTACTGGCTCACGCCAGCAACATGCTGAGATGAGACCATTTCGTGGCACCTTTTCTTTTTCTTTTGTGTACTGTCTTATTTACTTCGTCCTTTAATGTGTGTCATAAATAAATTAATTTCTATTTCCTTAACTAGGTATGTCATTTTCTTAAGCAATCGACCGAGTCGACTCTTACACGACACCCACGAGAAGAGTTGTGGTGGTGACAAACGACTTTATATTGATGTTGCTGCTAACAATAGTACATTACATCAGAGGCCGGGAAAATGAGGATTTCCGGCCAAGTTGGTATATACGTTTCACGCCGAGGCATGTATAGTGCTTTTCTCAAACATACAAAGAAATACAAAAAAAAATGACAATGTTGTCGAAATTAAAAAAAAAGTTACTTTACAGGCCTGAAAAGTGTTATGAAATTACATTTTTAGTACAGATGGTGTACTTTTTAGGCTCTAGTGCGAGAAGTGGGTAATTTTACGTCAGGTCCAAAACTTCGGAGGGCCATCTGTAGGTACTAAAAAACGTCGTACGAGACACGTGCCTGCCTGTAGGTCGTGTTTTAAACATCGCAACTCGTTTTGGATTTCAAGTGCGAAAAACTTGTGTCGTAATACTCGTAATGTAGGTACTATTCCATCCTAGTAAATTACTGCGCCCTAAAAGCGATACTTCCGAGTCTATTTTAAGTAACGTAAAGACAATATTTCATTGCATGTATGAGAAAAAATACATTTCAAATCTTTTCCGTCCAATTTTGTGTCATCAAGTACCTATCTCTCAAGTTGCATATGCATACTTGCATAGCTATGCCGGTGAGGTCGGATCGGGGCATTGACGGCTCTTTGACAGCGGTTCTGATTGGATTGCGGCTTGGGTAGGGTTTGCAAATATTCGAAAGTTTCAGGCAGTGATCGGATACCGGTTTTTTCTACATCCTAAAGAACGGTTCTGATTTCGTTCTTTGGTATGTAAATTATTTGTTAATTTTAAAATACGATATTGTTAATTATATGAAATATTTTAAAATATCGGGCATTTTCTCTATTTTTCCTATAAACTTCACATCCTTAATTTTATTTTCAGTAGCTGTATTTATAATGAATATAAGAAAAAAATTAAAATCTGGGTAAAATTATTTTGTTTTGCATTCATTGTTTTACGTCAAATATTTCAATAAGACGTGATATCCTCCTGCAGTAATCTAGAAAACAAAGATACTTAACTAGATATTATCACCATGCAGGTATATCCTAACCATAGAGTAATTAATACTAACTATCCGCTTAATTCATTTGGGGTAACCGTGTTGTACTAGGCTGTACCAGTATTTATCGCTACTTCGTAAAAAGTCCCCAAAATTAAATTAGTTTTCTGGAATAGCATTGATACGGATTGCTACGTAAATCGTAGAAATTGTGGAATTGTTAACACAAAAATATTCCAATAACTTACCTATGTCTTATTATTAGGGGTCGGAACTATGGGTGCAAAATTTTAACAAACTTCTCGATTCGACTTAACATAGCACATACATCCATAAAATATACATATTTACACATCCACACATTGTAAGTTGAAGATTCCGAGATAGGAAATAAAATTGGATACAGAGTTTTCAATAATAATCGTATTTTTCTTGACTAAAGTGTTCCCATATGTCAATTTTAAATGATAAAGTTTTGCAGCCATAGTTCCGACCCCTACTTATTATCCGATTATTAAAATGGACCGAATTTTCGAATTTTTCGAATATTCGATTTGC
The DNA here is from genome assembly GCA_025490895.1 of Thaumatotibia leucotreta. Classification (NCBI taxonomy): domain Eukaryota; kingdom Metazoa; phylum Arthropoda; class Insecta; order Lepidoptera; family Tortricidae; genus Thaumatotibia; species Thaumatotibia leucotreta. Next base: position 17,084 of record JALPQI010017135.1, read on the forward strand.
AAGCCCTAGGCTTGAGGGCTCTTTCATTATTGACTGAACTATACCTAGAATACCTAACAAAAAAATCTCTAAAATACAAGCAAATATGGCTAACTTTCGTAACACAATGGACACGATCCTGATTTTTTGTTTTGATTAAGGCCTTAAGTACCGGCCGTGTGGTGACGGCAGTAAGAATACATTTGTCACCACCCCAACTCCTTCTGCGGGTGTCGTAAGAGTCGACTAAGGGTTAGAATTGAAGTGTCGCTGACCAGTATTTGATAAAAGATTGATGATGGGCTTTCCCAGCGTGGCGATTATGGGCATTTACCTCCTAATGCGTCTATACTCATAGTTAAAAGGAGAGGCCTACGTCCAGCAGTGGACTATCATAGGCTGATGATGAAGGCCTTAACTATGTACAATAATTTATAATAACTCCATGTTTTAGTAAACAAATTAATTCATTAATGACTACGAGTAAGTCTTGTACCAAAGTACTTACTCTCGCGGGCTTGAGTTGAGAGTTATATCAAAAATTTCAATGTCATTACTTATCAGAAGAAAAAGCCGCTTGTTTAAGGCGTCTCTCTGTACCCAAGTACCCATGAGTTGAGTGTAGGGACAAGAGTGGGTACCCAAGAGTCAATTCAATTAAGTAAATCCTTTAATAGGCAAATAAGCAGAAGCGAGAGCGAGATCAAAGAGGGCTCTCCCTCTCGGCTTGTGGACGGGGTTGCCATGCATAGGATAAAATCTATTTTTTTTTAACTTTAAATTCGATTTCAGTTTTTAAGCTAACATGGTGATTTACATTATTAGTACGTGCAGTCCGACCGTCTGTTTTTAACGACAGAATTTAGCATGTAATCGAAGAGTTACTTACAACGACGACGACGTGATTAGGTAAGCAAAAAAAATAATGATTTTATTTATTACCTTACGGTCATATTAACACTAACCCATTATTCAGGCAAAACTACTCTCTTCCCCATCATAAGCTTGGAATGAAGTCAAAACATTTCGTGCCCCACATTGCTACAACTTGATATCAAGTCGAAAAATTTAAAATAAAATTCACTTTCAGCTAACAAGACAAAGTTGACAGATGTTTGACGTGCAATTGATTACTTGGCGATAGTGGCGACTGGCGCCTTATTGCCTTTTTGAAGTGGCAGAGATTAGGAAAAAATGTTTAAGTAGTTCGTTTAGTACCTGGGCCAATCAACTTTTCGATCGACACTATTTTGTCCCGTAACGCAGGTGACAATTTCATCAAGTTTGCTAGAAAAAATGCTTAAAAATTGTATATGCGTTAGGCCCCACACAAGTTCACATCGATACATTTAGGTTACAACTGTTTTTCATTGTAAATATATGTATGGTATTAATTGATGTACATCTGTAAGTTCATTAAAAGTAACGTAGCAGACAGAAAATACGTTGGTCGAAAAGTTGATTGGTCCAACTACGTCTTCCGGTTAGTACGACATAATATCATCGGTCCCTTACGCGTTGCTATAAACGGATTCTACTGTATGACTTAAAACGGGATATTTAGCATGTAAATTGTAATTATTGCACAGGCACATATTTCGGCAACAGTGTTTGTGCCGCGCAAAATTTAATATGTACCTTGGTAACTCTACTTAGATATGGCTTTACTATTAAGTATGTCAAGCCAAGCGTCGTAATTTACAATAGGTTAATCACTCAATTAAAATTTAAAGAAAAACGAATGCAACCGGCTTCTGCAAGATCCCATAATCACACTCTGACTTGATGCCAAGTTAACAGAACCATCTCGGTTTATTTTCAAGTCGGTTAAAAAAAAAAATATCGAAATCGGTTGGCGTGATATTGAATTATCCATCCATTTGTCGTGCACATGCTTAATGAAAATTTAAGACATGGTTTTCTCATGGATGCCATTGGCAGAACTGAACCAAATTAAAATGAAACCAATCGGTAACAAGCATTCATCATCATCAGCCTGTGATAGTCCATTGCTGGACGTAGGCCTCTCTTATTAACTATGCGTATAGACGCATTAGGAGGTAAATGCCCATAATCGCCATGCTGGGCAAACGGATTGGCCATCGCAGTAATGACTGTGTCCACTATGATGATGCTGCTGCCCATCATTAATCTTTTCAATCGGTGACACTTCATTCACTTAGTCGACTCTTACGACACCCGCAGGAGGAGTTGGGGTGGTGACAAATGTATTCTTACTGCCGTCACCACACGGCCCGTACAACAAGCCAACGAGCCGACAAGCATTAGCTTTGAAATAAAAAAAATATCATCAATATCGGTTCACCCAGTCGGAAGTTCGGAGGTGACAAACATAAAATAAACATACAGTCGAATTGGGAACCTCATTTTTTTAAGTCGGTTGAGAAAATCTGAAAAGTCCCAGCCTGGCAACCCCGCCAGCGAGACTTCCTTTTAGCATATTGATGCCTCTCAATACAACTTTAAAAAATACTCAAATCACTCGAAAATATACCCTATGTCCATGCCACAAATACTTTACCACACGAATACGTTCTCCCTTTGCCTAACGATGTCGGTATCTTTGATCGACCACTTCTATGACATGACCGATGACTTTTGATGTTCGGATTTGATTTGAATTAATATTTTCTTCGTAAAACAAACACTTCACACTGCAGAGGTATATGGGGTGTTTCGCCAGCCACTGAAGACCAGAAGGGCTAGCCAAGATGTCAGATTCGAACAAAAAGTCACGTGACGATTTCTATACGTATTTATATTAATTATGGTCCCGTGACCTATTGGTTATCGTTAGGGCAATCATTTGTTTATCTAAATTCAAAATTCAAATTCAAACTATTTATTCATGGTAAAAAAATAAAAATAACATAAAAATTAGTGATAAAAACAATAAAATGGATAGTTTACCACGAAAAGGTCTCGCCTCAGCATAATGCTAACCCGGAAGTAAGCGCTGATCTTCCGGCGAGACCGTTTGTGGGCCACTATAGTTGGTGTGACACGGCCTTAAAAAAACTAAAACTGAATGCAGTGTTACATAAATTTCCAAGTTGGCAACACAGCGCCATCCGGTCAATGGTATGACAATATTGACATTGACATTTACAATCCTTTGTAACATGAACAAGGCGGGAGGCGATAATGCACATCCAGTGAAGGAACGTCCCAATAATGCACGACCCGATAATAGGCGTCCATCATGTACACGGATTATTGGGGCGTTCTTTCTCGGGACGATCATTATCGGACCGTTCCAGCGAGGTACGGGACGATAATCCAAAGCCACATTTTGCACACGGCGATAATGCACGTCCCAATAATCCGCGTCCATCCCTTGGCTTCCAATTATCGGGTCGTGCATTATTGGCACGGGTCGATAACGGCCGACCCAATAAGGCACGGCACAATAATTGGAAGCCAAAAACCAGAGACACTCGTTTCTTTTAAAGACCTGTCAAAAACATTAGTGACGTTCAGACAGCTAGCTTGATACCGGTTTTTGTAAATAGACAAGCGACAGTGACACTGTGACATTGACACTTCTTGACTTATAATTTTAAATTAACTTTGAAACACCTTTGAAAACAATTTTCTGTTCTTTATTGAAAACAAAGTTCAAGTCACAGGAAAGTATAAAACTGCAGTGACGCTGACGATGTAAAGCGGTATGTTGGCTTTTAAAAATGATAATGATGAATGATGTATATGAGGCCGACTGTTCCTTGTGACATCGTGGGGATCATAAATAATCTTAAAAATAAGCACAGTGTTGGTCATGATGGGATCTGTACCAAAGTTATTAAACAGGTATCACACACTATAGCATCCCCAATTAGTCACATAATGAACTTGTGTATCTCTAGTGGTGTTTATCCAGGTCAATTGAAACCTGTGATTGTAAAACCTTTGTATAAAAAAGGAGATAAGAACAATATATCTAATTACAGACCCATTGCCTTAGCCTCGGTGTTTTCGAAGGTATTTGAGAGAGTCATATACGAAGCTTTATATAACTATCTTGAAAAGTACAATCTGCTAGCTACTGATCAAAAGGGATTCCGCAAAAATATAACTATTAATATGGCTATTTATGATCTTGTGAGCCCAGTAATCTCGAAAATGGATAAAAGACAAAACATATGCGCAATGTTTATGGATTTAAGTAAAGCGTTTGACTATGTGGAACATACTTCTAAAAAAGGTAAATTCTTATGGTATCCGCGGAAATGTTTTGGATCTGTTAGAATCATATTTAAGTCACAGAGAGCAGATTACTGAACTCACTCAGATATGATTGGATACAAAGGAGGAAAGGACATACAGATTGGATGTGCGTCTACTCAGATATGGTGTGCCTCAGGGTAGCGTATTAGGGCCACTGCTATTTTTACTCTACATCAACGATCTCCCGAAACATGTCAGGTAACCTATGGTTTTATTTGCAGACGATAGTACAGTGTTAATTGAGTGTAAAGATATTAATAATTATGAATTGGAAATTAATGATACTATGAATACTATAATTGAATGGCTTGATGTTAATAATCTTAAAATAAATGTTAATAAAACAAAAATAATGCACTTTCGACAAAAAACGCCCCTGTTACCTATAAATTGTAACTATCAAGGGTATACTTTCGAAACAGTTGATGAAACAAAATTTTTGGGAGTAAATATTGTTAGCAAATTGCGATGGACACCACATACAGAGGAAGTGTGTATAAAGCTTAGTAAATATGCATACTCGCTGTACAGACTGTCGAAAATAGTAACCATTGAAGCAGTAATTGCCGCCTATCATGGCTATGTTGGGTCAACTCTCCGATATGGTCTAATATATTGGGGGAATTCGACCAATAGGGAGATCGTGTTCAAGGCACAAAAGCGATGCATAAGATCAATGTTTGGACTGCATCAATTGGATAGCTGTGTTCCATATTTCAAAGAGCATAACATTTTGACACTTCCGTGCCTCTTTATATTTGAAACAGCTGTATTTGTCAAAACAAATCTTCATTTATTTAAACAAGTGTCACAAATATTTAACAGAGATACCTACTGAGCTCACAATCTCTGTATAGTATTTGCTCGTACTGCATTGAAGCGGAAAAGCGTGTTTTGCCTGGCAAGCAAAATTTATAACAAAATTCCTTTCGCTATAAGAATGAAGCCGCTACACTTTTTTGAAAATGACCTAAGCAAATTATTAACATCTAAATGCTATTACTCAATACGTGAGTTTCTTGTAGATGCCTTAAACTAGCCTGTAATTATAGTGTGTGACATGGAACGTGAATAATGATGGGTTTAGAACGCACCCCAATCACGGTTCCCGCGCTCATAGCTGTCAACCAGAGACATAACCTAAAACGCTCGCTACATATCCCAGTGGTATTTTGTAATTGATTATGATTGTAATTTGTAATGTTTATAATAAACACACGTTGAATACATAGATAGTGCGTATTAATTAACATTACATGGTGCCGAAACAAACTTCAAATTTAACCGAATATGGGAGAAAATGAAAAAGCAGACTTCAACATCAAACCGCCGAAACAGTTCA
>JALPQI010017136.1:0-24620 GCA_025490895.1 Thaumatotibia leucotreta
AAAAGGCACCACCTGTACTAAAAAAATATATTTTAGACAACTGTTGCAAGTATCGGTAACGTTAGGTTGTTCTCTATATGTTAAGCCTACTACCGCGAAAATCGAAATTTGTAAATTTCGAAGATTTTTCTCTGTCACTCAAACGAAGGCGTCATTAGAGTGAGAGAGACAAATCGATGGTACCGCGTCTAATCGTTACTCGTAGTTGCCGTCACGTTCTAACAAAGCAAGTGAGAAAGTGACGCGTAGCACGATAAATGGATGACACGGGACCATCATAAGTCAGAGGCGCGAACTGCGAACGAAGTTTTGCCTCTCTGTCACATTCACGTACGAATTCACTAGTGCGAGAGGGAGGCAACACTTCGTTCGCGGTTCGCGGTAAGGCCTCAGCATGCTTAGTCAAGTCGCCAATCGCTAAAGGCCTGGCCACGACATTGGTCTAAGGCGACCAGCGGCGAGCGAATCCATGAGTTGGAGCGGGATGCCGATATAGGTACGACAGGGAGCACCATACGTTTTCCGCTAAGCCGGTCGCCTTAGACCGATGTCGTGGCCGGGGCATAACGCAGTAGCGTATCGTATTTTCCCTCTCTGTTACTCTTCCAAATTAGTGCGACAAAGACAAGCCTTTCGTTTACGACTGATGATTAAGCGTTAGCGATTGGCAACTTGGCTAAGCACCCAGGTTCTACCATAAACCCGCGGAACCCTAACACCCGACAAATAAAAAAGCTCGTTCATCTGAGATTGACGTAGGCCGCTTTGACGCCGCCATTTTCGCTCCCATGTTCCAAATAGACGTAACTCCATCGTATACGGAGTGTAAACGCACGACGGGGTGATTATTTTATCGGTGGTTAGCACAGAGAGTCACATCATCAGCCACTGCTGGACATAGGGCCTCTCCTATTAACTATGCGTATATTCCCATTAGGAGGTAAATGCCCATAATCGCCACGCTGGGCAAGCGGATTGGCGATCGCAGTAATGTGCCTACTATGATGACGCTGCTGTGCCCATCATCAATCTATTAAATAATGGTCAGCACTTCCATCCTTTAGTCGGCTCTTACGACACCCGCGGGAAGAGTTGAGATGGTGACAAATGTATTCTTACTGCCGTCACCACACGGTCAGTATAGACAGTTTCTAAAATGAACGTCATCGTCAGTAGAAAATAAAAAAAATAAACAAACCTAAAAACTTGCATCATTTCATAATCACGCACTTACAGAACGCAATGTTGATCTTATCATTAACTTAAAACTTTATTCCTTGAGTTGAAATTCGCAAATATTGGTATTTTATTAGTAACTATGTACGTAAAACTAAATCTGTTATCGCGATTCACTATATCGACGCTTATTATAAATAACGCTGCATCTTTATACAATATCTTGTCGTAATTTGAGTTCTAACAATGAAGCACTAGAATTCCAATTGCAAGCGCGTAGGTACTATTTTGGAATACAGCGTTGTTAATGATAAGCGTCAATATGTCGAAGCTTATTATTATGAACAACGCTGTATTCCAAAATAGTACGCGCTTGCAATTGGAATTCTAGTGCTTCATAGTTAGAATTCAAATTACGACAAGATATTGGCTTGAGAATTGAGATGCAGCGTTATTCATGATAAGCGTCGATGTGTCAAAGACAACAAAATGCTTTCGAAAATCACCTTTATTTGTTTACTTTCTTTTCGTTTTCTTGGCTAAATCTTCAAAACTTAATTGTGGAATCACTCATCATAAGTAAAATTCCAAAAAAAACTTTTTTTTAATTAAGTACATTAATTAATCCTATGCCTGGTACAGTCAAAATGCAAAATATGTATCGAAATATGTAATCCTGTTACAAATATATATGTTACGACGTTCTGATTACACAGAATTAAAGTGCACTGGGACATAGTTTTGAGCATTTTGCCTTTGACTGCACAATTCCATCGCCCGTATAAGCTTTACACACTGTATAACAATACATACGTCCTTGTTAAGCGGGACATATCTTGCTTGTATTTCAAAAGGGCATAAGTATACACAACTTTAATGGTATATACGTCATTTTTAGAACCGTTTTGTCCGTTTCGTTTAAAAATGGCTTAATTGTATAGGATTTAATGGAAATCTCGTACTTTTATGGGGAGGTGTATAGCTGAACAGTTGCGCGAAGTGTAGTTTTTGTTCGAATGCATCAAGTTGACTGCTTGCAATGAGATTGAGACTATAATTCCGTGCACCATTTAGAAAACGACAAAAATGTTAATGAAGCTAAAAACTTGCATTAGATATGGGTTCTTCGTAATCACGAACTTTCAGTACTTATACAAACTTTGTCCTATCTTTATCACCAACTTAAAACCTTAAACCTTTAGTACCTACTAAAAATTATTGATATTTATTAGTGTTAACGTAAAAAAATATCTAGGTATATATTATGTTCGGTTTTTCGAGTCCTTGTCCTAGATTTACGAATTTGAGAGGGCAACCCTATATGTGAGGATTAGGAATACAACATTAGGTACATGTTGAAGTCTAAAATATACCTATAGATATCGACAAGCGGGCTTTCTTAGAATCGAATCAATGAAATGCATGCAATGAAATTTAACCGAACCCAGAGAATAATTTGGTAAGAAACTCATATTCAGCTTTGAGTATTTGTGAATATACACGTATACATACAGTCTGTTACCGACTGCGGGCATGCTTTGTAAAAATCGAATAATAATTAGTGTTATTGTAAGAAATATGAGAATACACTTAAGAATAGAATGATCGCCATTATAGGGCCCCATGCTGGCCACAAAAAGGGTGTTTAACATTAATAAATTGTATTTATCGTCATAATCTCACTGCAGGGCCCCGAACGTGGGGGACTCACGTAGGTAATAAGGCAAATGATAGACGTGACGTAATGTACGAAGTTCCTGGCATGTTCTGATTGCTGTCAGTTAGCAGACGAGTTATAGTGATCGTCGCCCAAAAACGTATTTGTGTTTTTTATATCGGGTTTATTTTATTTTATTACATTTCATATAAAAAACTTAGCGTGTATTTGCTCAACTTTGCCTATCATGCCAAAAATTGGTTGTAGGTTTATGATCACCCCGTGCTTATGGGCTGTCATTCTTACGCAAGTACAATACACTTGTTCAGTCATTAAACTTATTTTTTTAATAACTCAATAACAGTAAGAGTTAAGGTACTAGTTTCTTAGACAAATTGATTATTTTTGACCTAAATAAGCTTCCCTTTAATTTAAAGGAAATCAATAAAAACACGGTGTACAGAGCGTTTTTTTATTCACCGGCCAAACTTTAGAGAGCTATTCTGAGGTCCAAAAACCGATTTGAGAAAAAAAAACTGATTTTCCATACATTTTTGCATACTAATATTCCAGAGTTTGTATGGAACATCTGATTTTCTTTCTGGAATCGGATTGCGGTCCCATAGTAAAAGTTATTCAATATGACCTCAGAATTAAATCCCTAAAGTTTGACCGCTGAATAAAAAAACACTCTGTACACCGTGTTTTTATTGATTTCCGTTAAATTAAAGGGAAGCTTATTTAGGTCAAAAATAATCAATTTGTCTAAGAAACTAGTACCTTAACTCTTACTGTTATTGAGTTATTAAAAAAATAAGTTTAATGACTGAACAAGTGTATTGCAACCTTTATACATCCTAATGAAACTTATTTTGACATGTGCCGTCAGTCACCTGAGATCTTATTCTTAAGGTTATCTCACACTTGCTATTTCAATTATTACGTATGAAAACGAAACATTTTTTTTTTACGAATTAAACAAAAGCCGATATAGGTAGGCAACTTCTATTAATGTCCCAAATAACCTGTCCTATTTAACGGAAATCAATAAAAACACGGTGTATAATAGCTAGCGCTTGTAGAATATTGAACTCTTGTTAGTAAACCTACTTTCTCTTACCCAGGAAACTACAAATCGGGACATTTTTCAAGTGTCAGCTGGGCTGGAGCTGCAAAAACCGCGCCCATCTGTACCTATCCGGGCGTTTATCAGCCAGGCTTACATCGGAAAGCAATCTATTCCACTCCCTTAGCGGCCGTGGCCACAGTGAGTGCAACACAGCAGTTTCGCAGCTGAATTTATTGGAATATTTCATTTTTTATAGTACTTCAGCGAAAATTCTACTGTGAGCTTGCCACTAGCTGGCAAGTAATGTTTACATATATAATATGTTACGTATAATTGTGTCTTATAATATTTCTTTGACCAGTTTCCAAGGTCATACTTTTTAGACACCTACATTTATTTCTAGCAAGAACTTTGTATGAGCGAATACTTCCTACCTCCTATCAAGTTTTTAAACTAAAAAGGAGGAAGTTACCCATTGTGAACACTCAAATCAAATTATTTATTAACCCCCTTAATCATAAACGTCTGCTAACTTAACAAGCCGCTAAGTATTGTTTGTCCCTTTGGCTCTTATGGACACATTGTTAAGATCGAAAGAGACAAACAATTATTAGTGGCATGTTAAGTTAGCAGACGTTAATGAATAAGGGGGTAAATCTTTTGACAATTTGTATTTTAAGGAATATTCAACACATTATGTATCAACCTGTTGGAAATAAATAAATTCGAATTTGACGTACGCGTTTACTTGATATGTGATATGTTTACTTGATAACTTTGGAATATTTTTCCCTATCACTCTAATGATGCCTTCGTTGGGGTGACAATCTCCGAACTTTACGAATTCCAAAATACGCGGTAGTAGGCCATATCCACACTATACTAACCACTGGTTAATTAGAATACCACGAATTAGATTAGAACTAGCGCCTAATAATTAATGATATCCGTACAAAACCGCGCCCACGTTGCTATCCGGGCGTTTATCAGTCCGGCTTACATCGGGAAGCGATTTATTCCACTCCCTAGCGGCTGTCTGTAGTGCATGCGGACACAGCAGGTCGGTTTGTTTAAAATTAGACTATTCAGTAGGATAGGGAGATTATTATCTAGGGTTTTCAAATATTCCGAAGTTTCAGATATTCAAATACATATTCGATTTATTATTTTGAGATCATCATCACAAACGGAAGCTCAGAAGTCCAAACTCGGGGTTTGCCAACGAGCTATGGAGCGCAGCGCAGCATATTAGGTATAAAACTTATGGGTAGGATCCGGAACACCACGCTGCGCTCTAAGACCGAAATAGTGGATGTAGCTTGGAAAGCGGCCAAGCTGAAGTGGGACTGGGCTGGTCATATCTGCCGCATGCCGGACGACTTATGGGCCAAGACATCAACGGTGTGGGTGCCCCATAACTCAAAGCGAGGACCCGGCAGACCCCGCAGGCGATGGCGGGATAACTTGGACTCCTTTTTAAGTGACTGGCCAGATATAGCACAGAACCGGGATGAATAGAAAGTAAATTACATGGAAGTTTTCAAAGGCAATGTGTGCGGCAAACGGGGATTTTTTTTCTATCACCCTAATGACGCCTTCTTTGAAGTGAATGAGATAAAATTCTCGAAATTCGCGGATTTCGATCACGATAAGTAAGAATGCCTGACATACAGCAGAGCTGATTTAGTAAGGCAACATTCGTTTTTTTTAACTGTGAAGATTTTTCTGCATCCGCCCCATTTAAAATCAGTAGACCTTCTGTAGATATAGTTTGTACAGCACATTGGATATGTTGTGTTAATTACATCTTCCTAGAACGCGGTCGTGGGTTCGAACCCGACCGTTCCCGGAACTACCTGTAGCTTTTTTGCCCGAGGTCCAAGGTTCGAATCTAGTTAGCTCTTATAGGCGGGGCTGGAATGTCTGCTATGTTAAGTATCTTAGAAGCTTGTCAGTTCTGCGGAAATTGTAGTTTATGTTGAATTCGATATTTAGAACAAGAAAAACGTGAATGAATAGTACAGATTTTATAATACGAATCGGCCTGAGTTCCAACCAAATATTAGACCTTTATGGGTATTTACCTCCTTATGCGTCTATACGCATAGTTAATAGGTGAGGCCTACGTCCAGCAGTGGCCTATCATAGGCTGATGATGATGATGATTAGACTTTTGATTTTTTTTGTAATAAATAGTGATCGGTTGAAGATAGTATTTTATTTGTAGGTATGTATTTGTAATGAGTATTATGGACAAGTCTGTGTTGAGAAATTTTAATGAAATGGAAACAATGTTATGATATAAAAAAAATTACTGTATCAGCCGTTAAAATGACAAAATGCTACGGTCTATCACAAGTTCACGAGTAATAATAATGATTTTATTTTTAACTTAGTAAGTCGGTACTCCAACGTCTCCAACCATTGGTTTTCAAATAAATATTTTTTACATAGAAAAAAACGTTAATTTTACGCAAGCATTTTTGTACGCGTATTTCATGTAGGTATTTGATTTATTTAAAAATGGTATTTATGCTTAATCCTAAATCACAGAAAGAGATTAATATTCCTCACTTAATCCTCAAATAATGTATAAGATCAGGTTTCCTTTGACAGCAATCCCTATTTTTCTGGTTACTATAGTTAGTAGAATTACAAATCACTTTTCAATTGTACCTACTATATTTTAAACGCATTGAACCGAGCACTAACACAAATTGCCTCTTGTGGCATTAAAAATAAGGTCTGTATGATATTTTAAAGTCCTTCAATTTAAAATATCAGGTTTTCCCATCACCAATCCCTAAGGCGATGCCAATCTTCAAATATAAACCCGTCTTACCCATAACTTGTACTTATACAAAGACTTTTTACAAAGACTCATCTCAAAATCTCTTTCTGTGTTATAATGTAAAAGGGCGTAAGTGCCACACAATGGCTACATACATAAGTTCTTTTGTCAAAATCCTTTGTATCATCGGCAACACGTTTGAGCAACGGATATTGGTAGCATGGATAGTAAGCTATTATGGCAAAGCAATTTCAAAAGGAACCAACTGTCGTTTGTATGAAATGAGGACCCGGGCTAATAAAGTGCACGCGAATATGACACGTAATGCTTTAAGAGCATAAAGCGTAAAATACCTTGAGGGTTTTTTTGCATTTAGATCAATTTGTTACTAGGGAAAATAAAATGCATTTTAAATATCCTAATGCCATTGCTGAGTCAGGGTTTTAAGTTTGTTTAAAATTTCGTTTTAGAACGCATATTTTTTCAAAGACCTTCAAAAAGATCTAGCAATAGATAGTACTAAGATATTTCTTTGTTAAAAACTTTGCTAACTTATCTACTTCAAACAGACAATAAAACATACAGACATAAATTACGTATTGTGATAAAAAAATATTGTAAAATGCTTGGAAGCAAACGTTTACTCTATGTAACCCAGTCTCCACATACATGAATAAATTTCATTTCAATTCATTTACGTTGTATGTTATTGTCCGTTTCTATGAACACCCGCATGTTGGTAACTGTCTTTATGTGTTAGAAACAAAACTAATATTAAAGTGGTGCACGTAAATATCTTTAATACTTGTTTATTAATTACCGGTAAGTACTTTTGTATGGTGTTTCATTGATTTATTAAATACAATGTATTTTTCACTATGCCTGCACTTACTAGACATTATTTATAAATAATATATGAGTTTTAAGTTCTTTATTCAGGGTCTACTCGCCTTTCAAGTCTTTAAACTTGCCTAACCAGAAGTTCTTTGAATGTCCTCGTTGAGTAAAAACCGTGTAAAATTGTAAACGCTCCCGACACACACTCGAATACAAAAAGGCTGAAATCTTCACAAAACCCGCCCTTTTACTCCCTTGTTGCAGAATCCTTTTGAAAAGCCGATGTCACGCCCTCTCCCTTTAGATTAATGATACAAAATAAATTTCTAAGGGATTCTGCACGGTGCAAACATTGTGAAACGGTGTATTCAAAAGCCAGAATGACAATATAAAAAACGATGAAAATGATTCTAAATGTGATAAACTGTAACGCTGGGATTGCATGAACATTTAGATCGCTTGTGTCATTCTGTTTTTCGTGAGGTTTTTTATATATTTTAACTTTGAAACGCTAAATATGGTGAAATCCATTTTACAACGCTTTTATTAAAAACAGTAACGCTTTTTTATTGTATCATATTTCCTTTTAATCGTGATGCGTTTTTGTAATTTTTTTTACAAAGGTAACATTTTCAAACGGTTATTTTCTTTGTTATACCTTAAAACCGTACACCAATAATAAGTATCAAATTTATTACACTATCAAAATCTGTAATACGAACAGTAATTCCTTTTTATTGTTGCATTTTTATGGCATGCTATTAAACATGTCGATTTTGTATCAAAGTAGGTCGCGCTTACATACGTCTTGAGGTATTGAAAACATTATTATTATTATATTATATTTGAAAATAATTATGTACAATATTTCAATTGACTAAATTGAAATATTGTACAGTTGTTGCATTTTTATATTTAATGTTGCCACATAAAATAAAAATGTAACTGTTTTGACTGTTACTAATATTTTAACGACAAACTGGTCTTAAAAACATAAACTTAAATTTAAAATTATCCTGACGTTTCGAACATGACGTTACACCCGTTACAGGCAGAGTGCCTAGTCTGCCAACGTCTTGCCCGACAAATCAAATCAAATCAAAATAATTTATTTGTTAAACATAGGTACAATTACAGATCTTCAGTACAATGACGGTTTCACTATGTTTTACCATGTAATATGGTATACAAATAGCTGCAATTGCATGGCATGCAGCATGGCCAAATTGATACATTATTAAACTACGATAATAATTATTTATTACAATTACAGAAATTAAGAACTATTAGGAATTATTATTACATTTATATCATTAATAATTAGGTTTGTTGCTGAGCTGTAAAATTTTGATATTCCTTAACGCTATAAAAACAGTTTTCTAACAGAAAGCTTGTTAAAGCGTTTTTATATTTCGAGCCATTTAAACATTTTATTCCGTTAGGCAAGCTATTGTACAGAACTATACACATATTATAGGAATTTCGTTTGTATACATCCGATTGACATCTAGGATGGTGCAAAAGGTTTTGATATTGCATTCTTTGACTTGTGAAGAATTCAGATCTCATTTTGAACAGATCTGGGTGGGTTTTAACAAGTAAGCATGCTTTTTTGATGAACATACATGGTAGTGGTAGTATTTTTAATTTTTTAAAAAGCGGCTGACAGTGGTCATCCTCCCAAGCCAACATAATTGCCCGAACACATTTTTTTTGAACTATAAATGCTCTTTCGACATCTACTGAATTGCCCCACAATAGTAGCCAGAAAGCTTAAGTGGCAATGGGCAGGACACATATCTAGGTATAGCGACAACAGATGGACTATTCTAACTACAGGAGAGGGCGCTGCAGTCGCACGGTTAAAATCGTCTCTGTATTTTAATTTATTTTTAAAAAGGAAGACATGTGATTTCATGATCAAAAATGTGATTAATCGTGATTATAGACCTGAGTGCTTCATATGTGATATTAATACAAAGACAAAAAAGACTAATAGTGTAAAAAAACAGCAATAAACACTTGTAAACAAACAGTGACTCCACCGGTTTATGGAAAAGTTTTTTAGTGGTGCAAACGTTCGATTTAACTATGAAGTGAGTGTTTCTAAAAAGTGCTTAAAAGATCAATTAAAAGAAAAATAATACACAAAAACTGCAAATAATTACAACCTACAAATCGTTAAGTAACGGTAAATTAGTGCTGCCATCTATCAACGAGTAGAAAAAGGTTTAATTGACAGAACTACTTTATCGACAGAGTCAACAATAGAAATCTAAATCGCCGCAAGAGGCGCTACTACCCATACATTGGTGGAATTACGTAAAGCTGCTTTATCGACCGATAGATAGTACCACAACTTGACAAAAGAGGCGCTGCTATTTACACGTACTACGACTAGAAAGTTAGTTCCGCTACTCGCCGCACCGAAATACTCGGCTAGATATCTATTAGCCGCATTCCTATTAAATATGGATCGAAAATGTGACAAATGTAATAAGCTCATTAAAAATAATACCTTCCTGATATGCCACTCATGTCAACAAAATTATCATCTCGAATGTTGCAATGTTTCGGAAAAAAGATTTCTATTAATGGAACCGGAAAGAAAAATAGGTTGGAACTGCGGGCCCTGCCTGACTAAACATACCTATAGTTCCTACTCAAACGATAACGTTACGATACGTCGTCGCGGACAGTACCGAACGATTATAGATACTAGTAACTCGTTCCAACTGTTATCTAGGCTGGACTCAGAAATTGAAGAGGACTCGGAAGATGATCCACCCACATCCGGTTCGGTCCTGAATAGAAGCTGCCCAGAGAAATTGTCAATTTATTCTAAGGTGGAGGAACTAGAAAAGCTAACCGCGGAACTCAAAGAGAAGTTGACCGTTGCCGAGCATGAAATTGAGAATTTACTATCAGAAAACTGCTCGCTACAGGATAAAATAAAGTCCTACGAAGGTAAAGTGAACTATTTGAAATCCTTGAGCAAAACGATAACAAATAAAACGTCTAGAAAAAAATCGAGGTCAACAAGGAAAAAAGTTCATAAGCTAAGCTCTAATCAAAGTTATATAGAGTTGAATATACACCAGAAAAATACTTCGCATTCTTTACATGACACTACGATGCATGACAACCAACCCAGTTCTCTAGTGTCACCAATAAATATGCCAACCCATTCCAGTACACCGACACGCCGTAATTTGGATAAAAAAAAACATAATATTTATATATTTGGTGACGAAAACGTACGTGGCTTGGCAACGAGACTCGTACAATCAAGGGGCGACGAGTTTGGTGTAACAGCGATTATCAAACCACATGCCCCGTCTTCCCATGTACTGAAGAGTCTGCACACTACGCGCGCCATAACAAAGGATGATGTCATCGTATTCTCCGTCCAAAACAGTGAGAGGGATCCGTATAAATTGTTATCGATAATTAGTAATACATTAGCTAAATACAAAAACACCCGAATTGTAATATTAAATATATGTCGGAATTTTAGCTGTACTTATAACAGTGGGATACTTTGTCATGAATTAAAGTTGTTCACAAACTTGTATGAAAACTGCAGAGTTATCGATATTTTGAAAGACAATTTTAATAGCACACATAATATATCCACCTATTTAAATTGGGTCCATTTAAAATTAAAGGAGGCCCTTGACTCGATGTATTTAAAAAATAGTCCTAAAAAAAGTATATATAATGTGATCGAATGTAATGCGAGTGACACCAGTCAAAAAAATGTTCATGGACCTGCAAGTACATTTTTTCGTCCCTAAACTCACACATAATTCTAATTCTTGTCCAAAAAAGTGTGTCAGCCAACAAAATGAGTTATGTAATAACGGTAGTAACACTAACAATATATCAATATTTCACCAAAACATAGGCGGACTATATTCAAAACTGGACATTTTAAACCTTACACTAAAAGAGTTACATGACAAGGGAAAACAGTTCGATGTGGTCTGCCTATGTGAAACTTTTGTCAGTGAAGGTTCTCAGGAAAATATAAAACTCGACAATATGAAGTTAGCAGCGGCATTCTGCCGCGATAAGCGAAGAGGCGGAACCTGTATATTAATTAGTAAATATCTAGACTTCAAATCACTTCCACATTTAACAAATCTAGCTAGTAAATTCTACTTTGAATGTTGCGGTATCGAATTAGTGGACTTAGGACTTATCATTATTAATATATATAGAATACCAAATCAGACAAAAAGTCATTACGGATTATTCCTTCATAAGTTAGATATGCTTCTGGATTACCTTGCATTTCATTTTAAACGGAAAAAAATTGTTGTCTGCGGAGATTGGAACATCGACATGTTAAAAGAAAGTCATGCAGCGAGAGACCTCAAAGACATTTTACATAATTATAATTTCTCTCCGCATATCTTGCAACAAACAAGACAGGGATCTAGCATAGACCAAATTGCGAGCAACATAAAAAACGTTGTTGTAAATATTCACCACCTTGGACTGTCTGATCACGAGACAGCCCAATCTGTAACTTTCACAACCCTTAAACGTAAAAAAGTGGTGTCTACCTGGTACGAGTACAAGCGAGACTATAATAGCGATAACGTTCGGAAATTTTGCGATTGTATATCTTCGCTTTCATTTTCGGACGTTTTTGATTGCGCTAATGCAACAGATGCATTCCAACATTTTTATGAGCTATTTTGTTTATTTTATAACCTATGTTTCCCGACTATAAGAGTAAAAGTTAATAATAAACCATTAACAAATAATTGGATAACAAGAGGTTTAAAAAAATCGTGTAGGACTAAGAGAACTCTCTATTTTAACCTGAAAAAGTCGAAAGCAAAGCGTCAGGTCCAGAAAAAACAATATAAAAAATATAATTATATTTTAAAAAAATGTATCTTAAATGCAAGAAAAAATAGAAACGCGAGATACATACAGAACAGTAAAAATAAATGTCTTGCGACATGGAATGTCATTTCTACGACTTTATCAGATAGTTCACACGGGAAAGACATATGCTCAATAGAGTCGAATGGCAAATTATTTTCAAATCCTGACGAGATCTGTAACATTATAAATAATTATTTTATAGATTCTACTAATTCTAATAAACCATCATTGAATGCATCAAAGCCTGCTGTGGTAATCAAAAAGAAAACTTCGGTGAATCACGCAACAATGTTTTTGATCCCCGTTACCAGCAAAGAAGTTAATGAAAATTATAATGTCCTTAAATAATAGCAAGGCAAGTGGTTATGACGATATAATTACACAAATACTAAAACTATGTAGTTTGCATATATGTGTTCCGCTTGCTCACGTTATAAACATGTCATTTGTGGAAGGAATTTTTCCTGGGGAGCTTAAGCTATCTGTTATTAAACCTTTATTTAAAAAGGGAAATGCCAAGGACCCAGGCAATTACAGGCCCATTGCGCTAATTCCTATAATATCAAAAATTTTTGAGAAGACATTCCACACGCGACTAAGTAGCTTCTTGAAAAAATTTAACGTACTTTGCGCAGAACAGTTTGGCTTCCGTGAAAGGAGGTCAACTGCACATGCCGGTTTTGAATTCGTAAAATACGTAACTGAAAGCATCAATCACGGAACTCCAGTTGCTTCGCTTTTCCTTGACATGACCAGGGCCTTTGACTACGTAAATCACTCGAAACTTTTAAATAAGCTTGAAAGATACGGCGTCAGAGGCAGAGCTCTCGACTGGATTACAAGCTATTTAGCAAACAGAATGCAATGTACAGAGATCAGTAGATTTACTAAAGCTAATAAAACTACTCTGAAACAAGTTTTTAGATCTCAATACAGAGTAAATCATACCGGTGTCCCACAGGGTAGCATTTTGGGCCCATTGCTTTTTATTGTCTATATTAACGACCTGCCAAATGCGACCCATAATAAGGTTATAATGTTTGCAGATGATACGACTATAATGGTGAAATCAAATGATAGGTTAACTTTTAATCAAGACATAAATAATTCTTTAAATGAGATTATTAATTGGATGGACATTAATGATTTAAAAATTAATATCAATAAAACCAAATATATGCAAATTAGTTCTTACAATTCAAATATTATTCCAGTTACAATTCAGTACAATGGTGAAAACGTCGATGAAGTTGAATCTTTAAAGTTTCTTGGTTTCGTCTTGGATAAGCACCTGCATTGGAAAACCCACATTGAGCACATCTGTAGTAAGCTTAATAGATTTGTGTTTGCTCTTCGTAGACTCAGAGACACTGTGTCGGTGGAAGCAGCGCTGATGTCTTACCATGGTTACGTGTCTTCGGTCCTTGGCTATGGCCTAATGATGTGGGGTAACTCCGTTGATGTTGAAAGAGTGTTTAGAATTCAAAAAAAGTGTGTCCGTATCCTATCTAACGCAAAGTACGATGATTCCTGTGTCCCTTTATTTAAAAAAATGCACATTCTCCCTTTAGCATGTCTGTATGTAAGAGACATATGTATGTTTGTTAAGTCTCACCAATTCTTATTTAAGACACGAGGTGACGTAATGAACAGACCGACAAGACAGAACATAATGACTCTACTGTACAAACCACGTGTTTATAAGATGATATATGGGAAGAATGTGTATAATATGTGTATTGTAATATATAATAGATTACCTGCTGACATAAAATTACTTAATGGAAATAGTTTTAAGAATAAATTGACTACATGGCTTTTAGAGAAATGCTTTTATAATGTTAAGCAATACTTAGATTGCACGTGTGACTGACATTGAGTGGTTTGTTATTGTTATTAATTGAGTTTATTTTTCTGACATTTTCTTATATTTATTATGTTCCGTGTTACTTTACTATTTTTTATTTAATATTGTAATGATAATAATGTATTATAATTTAATTTCGCCAATGCTCTCCACTATTTGCATGCCTAATTTATGGTTGAACGCACTGGACCTTACGTATATTTTGTTATCACATTTTACTGTGTTCGAAGCAAATAAAAATCTTTGAATCTTTGAATCTTTGAATCTTTGAATCTACAAGGTGGAACGGACCACCAGGAAAAAGAAAAGTTGGCAAACCATTTAAACGATGGGTTGACGACATAACAGAAGTGGCGGGAAGGGATTGGATGCTCCAAGGAAGGAATAGAAAGTTGTGGAAGAAGTGGGAGGAGGCCTTTACCCAAACGGGATCCATGACTCAAATAAAAACAAACAATATATTAAACTACTTCAGCTCAAATAAATTATGAGAGTTCATGGAAATAAAAAAGGCTATAATATATAATATATAATATAATATAGTAGACCATAACTTAGCACCGAGGATACTACGCCATGATAGGCTGTAAGTGCTGTCTCGAGATTTACAGTACTCCTTAGTTTTCTTAATGCATAAATAAATCTAGTAAGCCTGTTACAGACGTTATTTACATGGTCCTTCCAACTAAGGTGCTGGTCAATATACAGTCCTAAAAATTTTACACTATCACATTTTACTATGTCAAAATTATTACAATTGATATTTAATTGAATTGGTGTACTATTATATGGGTGGTATTGAATAAAGAATGTCTTAGTTAAATTAATGTTTAAATTATTATTACGTGTCCAATTATTAATGTCAGCCAAAGATTTGTTAACTATAGTTTCGTATGTATCAACATTCTCTCCTTTTACTAAAATTGTTGTATCATCCGCGAAAAGGATACACTTATGCGAGGTAGCCAGAGGGAGATCATTAACGTAAACTAGGAATAAAAGAGGTCCTAAATTGCTTCCCTGGGGAACGCCGGACTTGACTTCACGAAAATCTGAGCGATATTTGATTTTAACGTAACTTTTCCCCCGCTTTTCTATTTTGGCAATTTCAGTGGCTTGTTGTCTGTGAGACAAATAGCTTTCAATCCATAACAATGCTGGTCCTCTAATGCCATGGCGCTCTAATTTTGCAAGGAGTTCGTTATGTTCAACACAGTCAAAAGCTTTACTTAAGTCTAAAAATACTGATAATATTGGAGATTTACTGTTTAGACATTCTGATACATACTTTACTAAATCAAAGCAAGCCAATTCTGTTGAGTGCCCCTTTCTATACCCGTATTGTTCTGCCCGCAATAAATTGTTTTTCTCAAAAAATCCCGTTAATCTTTCGCACATTGCCTTTTCGATTACTTTAGAGATAACCGGAACAATGGTTATGGGCCTATAATTATTGGGATCTTTGCGATCGCCTTTTTTAAACAAGGGCTTAACCACGGACAGTTTCAACTGATCAGGAAAAACCGCTTGTTCAAATGAAAGGTTTAATATATGAGCTATAGGCTGACATATCCAAGGGGCACTTAACTTAAGAATATAGGTTGTAATGTCATCATAACCAGAAGTCTTACTGTTATTGAGAGACATTATAATTTTAAAAACTTCCTTGGCATCAGCTGGCCTTAAAAATATAGAGGTAGGAAAGCTATTAATTCGATTGGCTACATTATTTTTATCGCTATGTGCCTTTAAATTTAACGAAGTTATGTCAATAAAATAATTATTAATCAGGTTACAAATGTCATCTGGATTATTATATGTTGTATTATTAAGATTCAAACAATTAATTTCATTGCAATTATTAATACTAGAGGATTTATCGGATATAATGTCCCAGGTTGCCTTACATTTATTTTTATTTTTTGATATATAATTTGAATTATTGATTTTTTGTGATTTAATTATACATTTCCTTAGTAAATTATGGTAATTTCTAAATTTTGCTCGATCTTGTGACTTGTCCGTTTTTGATAATTTATATTTCAAGTACAATCTCCGTTTAGTATGACATGACTTTCGTAACCCTTTTGTTAACCATTTCGTTACTCTAAAGCGGTTATTCATCTTTACCTTTATAATCGGGAAGCATAAATTATAAAATAGGCACATTTGATCATAAAATAATGTAAATGCTTCTGTCATATATTCTGCTGACATCACTTCAGAGAAAGATAATGCGGAGATACACTGTAACAATTTAGCAATATTTTCTTTATTATAATCTCTTTTGTAATCGAACCAAGTTATGCATTTAGTTTTCTGTTTAACGCTAAAGGTAATTGTCTGAGCCATGTCATGATCAGATAAGCATAGCTGATGTGTACATGCCTTAACATTTTTTATGTTACTGGCTATCTGATCAATACAGGTATTGATTCTTGTGGGTGAATTAATGTGTAATGCAAAATTATAGCTTTTTAACGTAGTATCTAAATCCTTGGCATAGAGACTGTCTTTTAGCACGTCAATATTCCAGTCGCCACAGATAACAATATTCTTTTTCTTATATTTAGAAGTCAGCTGAAATAATAACATATCTAGTTTGTGAATAAAGATTCCAACATGAGACTTAGATTGTATAGGTATTCTGTAGATAGTAATGACTACTAAATCTAGATCAATAGCTTCTATTCCACAACACTCAAAATAATAATCTGTGATCAATTTTGGCTCGAATTCAATTTGCTTCACTTGCAGATTTTTGTTTACGAGAATAGCCGTGCCACCTCTAGCTGCCTGCCTACAATAAAATGCTCCCTCCTTAAAATTATTTATTTTTACATTAGGTTCTGAACCACTTTTTACAAAAGTTTCGCTAAGGCAAATTATATCAATGTCCTGATTTTCAGAATGGAAATTATTTGTAACAACTTCAAGTTGATCTAGCTTGCTTAAAAGTCCCCCTATATTTTGATGAAGTATTCTTAAGCTGCTAGAATTAGGCTCGCGATTCGTATCATGTTTAGTCACGAAAAAACTCAGAGTTTTCAGGACTGGTATGATATGAGAAATTTTCATTCATTGTGTTGTCATAATTTTCATCTAGAATGAATTTAATTATTTTTCTCAAATCTTTAAATATTACATTTAAGCCATTTCTTTTGATGCAACCTGATTTCACATAAAACATTTCTTGGTCATATGCCAAATTTCGGTTACTGTCTAACAAGAAAACATATTTATATTTGTAATTGTCAGTGTACAGCAATTGGTTAAAAAATTCGACTCTCCGATTATACATATTATTGAAGAACCCGATATTATAGGTAGGATAACAAACAATTACATTGGTATGAGCTAATTCTGATGTGATATTTCTTATGTATAATACTAAATTGTCATAACATTGCGATTTTTTGAAGTCCTCTTCACCTATAAATATAAGACAAAAGTCCTCTTTAGTAAAATTTAATAACTTTTTGTCCAAGTTACTAAAAAGTGTTCGAACTCCAACACCCGGATACAGATAGTGACACGTCAGGATAATATTAAAAGTAAGTAAGTTTACGCGATTCAAACCCGTTTGTCATGGTCACAGACAACATAACCTCAAGACGTAGCATAGCCAGGTGACCCCCTCTGTCACGCATACGGTGAATTCACTCCATATTAGAGCCACGCCTCCATTGCTAACTTCAGTCTGCGGCCGGCGTTCGTGAGATAATTACGAAAGTTTTAACGTGATTTACGACATATAAAATGCATTCCTGTTGCGTGTAATTGTGTGGCAAGAATACAAAAACATCTAGTGTGCAAAAAGAGGGTATTTCGGCTCACAAGTAAGCATTTTTTTTTAAATTTCAATTAAAATTAAAAATAGTTTACGCATAAAATCTAGTGCACTCGTTGATGTCTTTTTACAAAGTCTCTTTCTAATACTTTGCACGAAGTATAACTCCCTCCTTGTCTAGCGTAACGAGCAGGTATGCCGTCTGAACTAGGGATGACCGTAGAATATGTTTGTTTACTATCGATAAGGTAACTAAAGATAAATTAAAGTCTTTATTCTTAATCGTACCAAGCAACAGACTGCGGTGGAGTCTCCGTATCCGAACTAGTGATGTCTATGCCTGCAGTCTGTTTACTATCGATAAGATATTACGATTATATTCAATTATACTAAAATAAATTCTGGTTTAGTGTAAAGGGTAGAAGTATCATTTTCAAAATTTTCGTTAGATTCTATTATGGTAAATAATATTGTGTATCCTCTCTTTAAGGTTTCCTAAATGCCCAAACATGAAAGAAATGTGGATGAATGCTACAAAACGGTCACATGATTGGTTTCCTGCTCCTAGCAGTGTGATATGTTCTCGACACTTTAAACCGGAAATTCGGAATGATCGCTAATTCGCTTGCCCAGCGTGGCGATTATGGGCAATTACCGCCTAATGCGTCTAATACGCATAGTTAATAGGAGAGGCCGACGTCTAGCAGTGGATTATCATAGGCTGATGATGATGAAACCGGAATATTTCAAATTAACAAAAACGAATTATAGACGAATTTTATATACAACATATTTTAAAAGTGTAGTTTTTTGGTAAATTTGTAACTACGAGTTAATGATTGTACAAATAAAAGTATATTTTATAAAATTGTTTTTTTATTGCCTCAGAAAAGATATATGGTGATACTAGTATTTGACCGCAACTTTGTCTGCGTGGATGATGATGATATAATAACTATCCTTTGTCCTTTCCCGGGTCTTAAACTATCTGCATTCCAAATTTCATCTAAACCGGTTTAAATGTGGAGAGACACAGCAGACAGACAGTACAAATAATTTTTTTACATAAAATGCATTTTATTTGTCACACCAGAATTTAGGGGCAGAAGCTAGTATCATAATATATATATGCTCATATGAAATGGTTTTCATGGAAGACCAGCGTCAAGGTACCTAACAAGTATCTTGACATAAAGCTGAGTGAAAACCTTTTCAGTGACGCTGTAAAATTAATGATATGTTATAGTTTGTACCTATGTTTGTATTTTAAGCGCACTGAATAAATTATTTTTCTTTCTTTCTTTCTTTCATAATATATCTTCATCTGCGGGGATGATGATGATAATGACGATGATGAATGAACTATCGTATGTCCTTTCCCGGGTCTTAAATAATCTCCATTCAAAATTTCATCAAAATTGGTTCAGCGATTTAAGCGTGTAGACTCAGTAAACTGACAGACATACTTTCGCATTTATGGTATGCATTAGTACGGACATGGGTTTATGGTTTTGACGGTAAGTCACTGACAAATATCGAATTGTGAAAGCGATAGACATTGTATACATCGATACTTTTATCGACATTCGGAAATCACTTGCGACCGGCGGACATTTTTGTTTGACACCTCATTGACCTTGAAACGACGAATCACAACACAGTTAGCTCATGTTACGCCGCCCGCACCTCTGCATTTTTGGCAGCATCGGTTTAAATGAAATAATTGTCTAAAGCTACGTCTTTAGGTTATGTTGTCTGTGGTCATGGTGTTCGATTTCAAGACCACCCTATGTGTCGGTAACATACTGTATAATTTTAGAAAGGAGAAACTACAGGCCATTATTTTTCATGATGAAATATCTATAGATAAGGGCCCTACAATGTTTATTTTACCCTAGATACAATTACTCTTACCCTCTACTCAGAAATACCTTTACAGCCTAAAATAATAGATTTTTCCATCATAAACTTTACGAAAAACCAAATTATAAAGACTCAAATCACATAGAAATATATATAACCTATAGCTCAAGCTACGCTGGTTACGGGTACAACAAAATATACAAAATGTTCATACAGTTGTATCTCTTTATGTCAATGGTATAAGGTGTAAAATCGTATACTTATTTTTGCAGCGTACTTAAGGGTTTGCCTGCACGAGAAAGGTCGTTAAACAAACGAAATAAAAGCAGTCGTAAAGGTTTATTGCGAGTAATCTGGAGTCGCGATATTGATAAGATATCGCGATACAGTTAGCGTGGGTGCCGTGGGTGGCCGATCATCATCAGTTGATAGCGGTCCACCGCTGGACATAGGTCTCCCATGTCATAAAGGCCAAGCCTCATCGGATGCGTGTGCAGCACAAGCGCGTGCGCGTGTTGTAGCGTATGTAATGTCATATTAGATGGCACACCAATTGCGTGCACGTGACCAGCAAGCTGTGTGTCATTTAATATGACATTTCATACGCTACAACACGCGCACGGAATGGCTTGGCCTTATGGATTAATCGTGTGCAGCCCGCATCTTTTAAAATTAATGAATGAAGTATTTATTTTGAACTTGAAGTCAATATAATTACGAGTATGGTAAGGTAAAATGATTTGAAAAGTCGCGTTATGCGATAGGTGAATGCGGTGTTATGCGAAATAATGTGTTATAATATAATCACCAAATTAAAAATTTTAAAAAACCAACTTCAACCTATTTCTCTAAGATCCCTGATTCGTTTCCATCATTGGTTTCCTATCATCAAATCCTACTTTCTGAATGCAAATGCTTGTAAATGAATTAAAATTACCAAAAGCGCCATACGTACGTGTAGGTACCTATAACATTTGAAGAGATCCCTCGATTTCTCCAAGATCCCATCATCAGACCCCAACTTGGTGACAACAGGACCATCTCGGGGTTATACACGTTCGATTATACAAAAAAAATCAAATAGGTTCACGATTCTCGGAGATATCGGGTAACATACATAAAACAAATAAAAATCAGTCGAATTGAGAGCCTCCTCCTTTTTCGAAGTCGGTTAAAAACTAACTAAGCCCTATACAGCATGTACCCGTTTTATTTTATAGTTCAGCTTACAACACCCTCATTTTATCACGCTCGCAATAAACCAAAAGTAGAAAGGAAAATATTATTACAAGCCACGTTTTTATTCGCAGCATTTGCTATGTAAACCACGATAAAAGGGGCCCTTTTTATCTCAGCTTTTTATTTAATCTCTTATCCTGTTGGCATTCATTCTGAATATTAATTCTGGTACTTTTTTGGGGGGTTACTATGGGGTTACTTTTAAAGTTAAACTCGCCACGAATATAAATTATAAAGAATATAAACAACAATTGTAGGTATTCAAATTATCTTTAAAATTGTACTTTACATCATACATACATCAGCCTATCTCAGTCCACTGCTGGGCTTAGGCCCCTCCTATTAATAAATTTCGCAAATGCCCAATAATCGCCACGCTGGGCCAGCGGATTGGCGATCACAGACATCACAGTAATGTGTCTACTATGATGACGCTACTGCCTATCATCAATCTTCTATCAAAGAATGGTCAGTGACTCGGTCGGTACTTCAATCCCGTAGTCGACTCTTACGGTAGAGTTAGGGTGGTGACAAATGTATACCGTCACCACACGGCCAATGGGCCACATAGTAATCAAACAGGCGTTATTCTGTGGGTAGTCCACCCTAAAGTTGATTTTAATCAATACTTTTAAGGAAAGGATTAAATTAAACATAAAAAGTGACGGATGAATGGAAAACTATTGTTGTGTCAAAGCTATTGTATGCCCGTAAGGACATAGGGACTTATATCCTGTAGTTTCGCACACATTTTAAGAAGACACACAAAGATTCAGACATATTGTGTTGCACAGGATGTCTTTAAAGTGACGTGTAGAATATATATGCAAATATTTAAAATAAGTTGACTCTTTTATCAAACTATGTACAATAAATATTTCTATGTGTTTTGTATTAAGCAATAATCGAGTTTTTGAACGTGGGAATAAAAATAAGTATCGAATCGTTATGATAATTTAAATTACTATTTATTATAGGTGCATTAGTCGCCGGTGTTATGTTAGGTCTCTGGTATAGAAATGGAAACGGTAATACTCGTAGTATTTAGCGTATTTTTACTGACAATAACCTAATGTATTCTGCTTATTCTTTTACATTTTTAAGTATTTAATTCAAACAGAATGTTTTGATGAATACGGTAGGTATTTTCTCCTAAATGTAGGTATTTCTACATAATGTAAATGGTGAAGTGAACATTCTTTTAGCAAACAATCATATCAGGAGAGATCACAGGCATACGAGTTCAGAAAAAAATAACAGTGCATAAAAAAACACTGCATGGGATTCGACTTTAGACTAAAAAAACTCTTTTTCATCATTCTCATTTCAACAGACTTTTAAATTTATACGAAAATTCGTAGGTGGGTCTTTTTAACGTTACTACTAACTTTCGAACGCTTTTTCTTAAACACACCTATGTATGTTAATCCCATAAATTGCCTACACATTAGACAGATTACGAAAAAATATAACGTTGTAATAAAGCCTCGGACGTTGGCGATCTTAGTCGTTTTTTCTTTGGTATATGATATCCAATATTTAAAATTGGAAAAAAATCAAGTTTGTTTCTTCATTTTTAAACCATAAAAAATTCACGGTCCATGTTTCGAACATTCTAAATTTAAGTCGCGTATTGTTGAACACACCTAAGTAATCCATAAATAGGTAGGTTATTTGAGTTGCCTGTTTATTTTGGACCACAAATTCAGATTGCGGCCATATTTGGCGCTCACGATAAGATAACGAAAGCTGGAAAGCTTATACTTAATTCCTTTTAACATGCGATAACGTTTTTACTAGGGGTAATATTATCATCATCATATCAGTCGAAAGACGTCCACTGCTGAACATAGGCCTCCCCCAAAGATCGCCATAATGACCGGTCCTGCGCCACCCGTTATTATTATTCAGGAATGAGTTTTTATTCACTGGGCAAATTTTAGAGGGTTAATTCTGATATGACATCAGAATGATGAACTTTTATTATGGGACCGACATCAGATTCGAGAAAAAAAATCTGATGTTCTATTAACTTTTCCGCCTACTATAATATGGTATGCCGTGTGGTGACGGCAGTAAGAATACATTTGTCACCACCCCAACTCCTCCTGCGGGTGTCGTAAGAGTCGACTAAGGGATTGATGTGTCACTGACCATTTTACAAGATTGATGATTGATGGGCAGCAGCGTCATCATAGTGGACACATTACTGCGATCGCCAATCCGCTTGCCCAGCGTGGCGATTATGGGCATTTACCTCCTAATGCGTCTATACGCATAGTCAATAAATAGGAGAGGCCTACGTCCAGCAGTGGACTAACATAGGCTGATGATGATGATGATGATGATAATATGGTTGGTTTTAGCAATATGGTGTATAGGCAAAATATGAAGCTTACAGATATGCCTTTAATTTTGTTCAAGAGAGTAATTAGATATATTTAATAGTTCTCGAGATATACTTCATTTTGTAAAACTTGAGATCCACCATCTTTGATTGGCCCCCATTTTTGTTAGGTAACACCAGAGATTATTTAGTGTAACACTTATAAATGGCAATCTTGCATTTTTGACGTTTTTATAAGCTTACCTAGCAGCCGTGAAAAGGAAAATTTGTACCTCCTAATTTTAACCATACCTGTCATACAACGGAAATCTTGAAATAGCCCGTATGCCTATTAGCTACCACTTTGAGATGTCTATCATACTTTTTTAACATCCTTATGAATATGTCTAACTACTGTAAAAAGGACACTTGGTACCCCCAAATTATACCGTTTTCTAATTTCAGGCCGACTACTGACTAGCCCACGGACTACAGGGGTTGTATAGAACATCAGAATTTTAATACCCAAAACTACGTGATGATTTGTCTAAAAATAGCAAGTACCTACTTGTAAATAACATTAGGGTCTAAAAATAAGTCATCATCATCATATTCATCATCATCAGCCTATGATAGTCCATTGCTGGACGTAAGCCTCTCCTATTAACTATGCGTATAGACGCATTAGGAGGTAAATGCCCATAATCGTCACGCTGGGCAAGCGGATTGGCGATCGCAGTGATGTGTCCACTATGATGACGCTGCTGCCCATCATCAATCTTTAATCAAATATGATCAATGACACTTCAATCCCTTAGTCGACTCTTACGACACCCGCAGGAGGAGTTGGGGTGGTGACAAATGTATTCTTTCTGCCGTCACCACACGGTTAAATTAGTATGGATACCAAACCTTTTCGTCGTTATGTTATTTTACAGATGGCATCTTCGTAATACAGTAAACGGCCATAATTAGTAATGCACATCGGTTCAAGAACCGAACCTTTCCCAAGGGAAAGGGACTGGGCTTCATAGAGCGTTGTCCCTCTTTAACTTATTGACATTTATGCAACATTATTTGTCTCTTTCCCGATAACCGATGTG
>JALPQI010017137.1:0-33440 GCA_025490895.1 Thaumatotibia leucotreta
GTTTCTTAATTGTCAGCAAAGACATAAAGCCTCTCCACTACAGACAAAGGACTTTTCTCAAACATGCAATGAAATGTTGTAGTTGCGTGCCTAAAAAGTGGCCGGGAAGTACCTCGTTGCCGGCCTAGGCCGGCAAGTACCTCTTTTTTAATTTTCATATCCCTATGTCAATAGGGTTGTGACCTGGCATCTTGGCTTTTAGCCAATAATTATCTGTAAGTAATATTAGTATAAAAAAAATGATTGGCAAATTTTTGCAGTTATAATTAGGTATTGTAATGCAGGTTCTTTTTAATTGAAACCACCCACGGTAAAGTGTAAGTCGTATATTGACCAAGGATTCACACCACACTAAATTATTACAAAACAGTACGGCAAGCACTAGTTAAATTTAAGAAACAAATCAATAAACCGAGAAAATAACATAACAAGCGTATCACAGTAAACAGTATAAAATTAGTACGGCAAGCTAGTATTAAACTAAATTTTACTAAAACACAATAAACAATAATTTATGCGTTATAAGCTTAAATTTAAACAGAGCAAGGATCTTAGGCAAACATTAACATTTAGCAAAATTACAGAAAGCTTGTTATTTTAGGCAAAGCAAATAGGTGAAGTTATACCAACAATTCAGTATAAGGAACTAAGAATCTAAGGTAAGACTAAGAATTTACATAACAGGGTTTTAAGCAGAGTAATACATAAATACAAAGCGGTAAGCAAGCATTTAGCGAACTAATAAATAAACAAAACTAACGTAGTGCACCGCAAAACAGATACTCCGTATTACGGAATTATCGTTCAGCGCAACTACGGCCTAAGTACAAAGTGTACTTCCTAGCAAAAGACAGAATACAACGCGGCTGACCGGCACAGTACCGTGTTACGGAATCAATACCAGGCGGTCGCGATGCTTTGCTCGTCAAGTCAGGTACGCCTTCCCATGTCAATGGGATCGGTTCGCTGCGCGAGACAAACTGAGCTGCCGGGCGGCGCGTCGGCTTATAAAGGCTAGGCACGGCGACCGGAGGGGCTGCGCGCGCGCGGGTTGAAGCGGGTACCTAGCTAGGCGGGCACATCTACTGGCGCGTATGACGCACGCTAATACTTCGCGCGGTGGTTTCAATATTACGTTGCATTACAATCTCCCCCTCTGGCTCCGAAGACGCCTCGGCGAGGAAGCCAGATTGTCTTGCTGTCGAGGTGGACGACCACGCGGACGCGAAGTGCGTTGGGGTATTGCTTCCTTGGGTATAGGTTTGTTTCGCGGACGACCTCTTTTACGGATTGGTATTGTAGGTGGTGGCAATGGGCTGTCTTTTTCACTTTGATACGGGCGTAATGCTGAGGCATGATACAGTCCAACGCTACAGTCCGGTTGGTTTGGGTTAGCAATGTGGAAGGAACTTGGTCCATAGTTGCTGAGGATAACATACGGACCATCTCTTCGGGGTGCTAGTTTTGCACTGAATCCTTGAGCGGATTTACTAAGAGCATGGGTTTCTACCATCACTCGATCCCCAGGTTTATAATTTGGACAGTTTCTTCTACTCTTGTCAACATATTCTTTCCTCTTTTCTTCCTTCATTTCTTGCACTTCTCTAATTTGTTTCAACGTATTTGCTAGTGTTAGTAGTTTTGGCGTTATTTCTGGAATGAAATTTTCTGATAGAATTATCTCCCTTAAATCATGTTCGTTATCATCAGGGGTTCTCAATTCGCGGCCAAATGTTAGATATGCAGGTGTGTGACCGGTGGTGGAACCTTTTGCTGTGTTCATTGCAAATCGAATACTCGGCAGCTGCTCAGGCCAAACACGATGGTTGTCACCTACAATAATAGCGAGTTGCGTCTTGAGATCCCTATTTTTCCTTTCGACGGGATTGGTTTCAGGGTGATAGACGGGCGTAAACGCATGCTTGATCCCGAGGACAAACGTTACTTGTTGCATTACTGCGCTGACAAATTGGGTACCGTTATCACTAATCATTCTTCTGGGCATTCCATATCGTAAAAATATCTCGTTGATTAGAGTCATAGCACAGGCTTCAGCTGTTGCACTTTCTAGTGCGAATAATTCGACCCAGCGAGTCGTTAAGTCTTCTATAATCAAAATCCATGACTTTCCATCGGGCGAAGTCGGTAACGGGCCAAACAGATCGAAGGCGATAACTTCAAACCTTTTATTCATCGCTGTTGTTTGAAGTAGTCCAGCGGGTTTCATGTTAGAAGGCTTGTATTTCTGACATGGAATACAATTTCGGACATAATTTTCTATGTCCTTCCTCATGCCTTTCCAGTAGTATCTCATACTAATACGATTATAAGTTTTCTCTGCTCCGTAGTGTCCTGCCGTAGGCTCATCGTGATAGACAGAGATAACATCTTTTTGCATTTGTGCAGGTACAACGAGCTGGCTGCTTTCTGCATCGCTATCGGGATTATATCTATACAATATGCCATTATTCATCATATATCCCTTATTACTCCAATATCGTGCATCTTCTTCTAAATTTCCTTCTAGAGCAGCAGTAATCTTCTTTAAATCTTCGTCAATTAACTGGTTTTCTCTTATCTCTTTCGGACTTTTCGTAGGTACATCGACTACTATGCTGCATATTCCACAACTTTCCTTTGTCTCTGAGTCACAGTTAGGACGTGAAAGTAAATCGGCAACAACATTTGTTCGACCTGGTATGTATTTGATAGTCAGGTCGAATGGCTGCAACTGTAAAGCCCATCTGGCTAATCTACCCGTTGGGGATTTTAGTGTCATAAGCCATCTTAATGCCTGATGATCAGTCATGATCTTGATTGGCGTTCCCTCTATGTATCCTCTAAATTTATTTACTGCCCATACAACGCTTAAAGCCTCCCGCTCTGTAGTAGAGTAGTTGCGTTCTGCCTGATTTAACAGCCGACTGGCGTATTCTACAGGGTGTTCCTGATCTCCCTCCCCCTGCACTAAAACTGCACCGATGGCATAACTGCTGGCGTCAGTTTTAATGATGTAAGGCTTAGAATCGTCGGCCTGTGCCAGAATAGGAGCCGTAACTAGAAGTTTTCGTAAGGTTTCAAAGGCAGTCTGTTGTTCGCTTTCCCAACACCACTCTGCGTTCTTCTTTGTTAGGCGGGTGAGAGGTTCGGCGACTTTAGCAAAATTTGGCACGAATCGTCGGTACCACGAGCACATTTGGATAAATGACAATAAATGTTTCAGGTTAGAAGGCGCGGGCATTTTTAAAATTGCGCTAATTTTCTCTGGATCAAGTTCTAATCCATCTTTTGTAATATAATGGCCAAGATATTTGATCTTATTGACACAGAAGTTGCATTTTTCTTTATTCGCCGTCAGGTTATACTCCTTTAAACGAGCGAACACATCTTGTAAATCCTTTAAATGTTGTTCAAACGATGTGGACATGATTATCAGATCATCGAGATATACTAATAATTTTATGTGACTCAAGGATATACGGAACCCATCCATGAGTCTCTGGAATGTGGCTGGCGCGTTTCTTAAACCGAATGGCATACGAAGGAATAAATACATTCCGAATGGGGTGACGAAGCTAGTTTTGGCTTGATCCTCATCTCTAACTTTGATTTGCCAATAGCCAGCGCGTAAGTCTATAGTAGTCATGAAGGGCGTTCGTTTAGCATTGTGCAACAGGTCATCAATGCGAGGTAAGGGATATACGTCAGGTGTTGTAATAGCGTTTAGTTGCCGGTAATCGACGCAGACTCTCGTTCCGCCATCCTTCTTGGGCACCATTACAACGGGTGCGGACCATGGCGACTTGCATGGTTTAATAATCCCTTCTTCGAGCATTTTACTGATTTCCGTTTTTAGTATCTCAGTTTTAGCAGGAGGTAAACGATACGGCGGTACAGCAACAGGTCGGTGACTTCCTGTGTCTATCACATGTTCTGTTTCTGTAGTTGGCTTTCCGTTTGGAATAAAAACATCTTCATGTTTGCGCAGTAATTCATTCAACTGCCGATATTCTTCAGAACCGAGAGCACGTTCAACGTCAATAGAGGCAATATCTGTACTTGGAGATCCAAACAAATTTCTGGATACAGGCGATAGCTCTAACTCAGATTCTTCGACGGCTCTCCTAGCATCCCACTTCAGAGCATCTATAATTGGGGAGTATCCGTCGAGCAGAGTGTTACGTTGACGTTTGGGGGGAGTGCGCAGTTCTATAGGTATTAAAGGTCCATAGCTCTTCAGAGTCTCTTCACGTGGTAAGCGGCCGGAACTCATGCTTTGCGCTGAGGTAGACGGAGCTTCATCAGCCAGTTGTGGCTCATGCTGTCGTTTGGCTGCCATCTTTGGGGACATGTTGCGCTCTAAACTGAAAGAAGGTCCATACGGACGGTCAAGACTCTGTTCAGTCGTAGATATAGTTTGGATTGGAGCCTTGCATTTCTCTGGGGTAGATAACGTTGGAGAAAGCAGTTCTGGTAATGAAACGTCAGAAACCACTTCGCTGATAAGCGTCTCGCTTATGTTTTCTTGAATCAGATCGTAAACTTTCGAGGGTTCGTCTAGAAATCGGCATGTAAGTTGAGGAAGATTAGGGACTAACAGGGCTTCGTCTATGAAGTCTACTCCTAGTAAAGTCTTTGTATTACTAGGTCCTGGGAATACAATAAGTGGTGTAGATACAGTTCTACCATACGCAAGGATAGGTACGGTGATTGTGTGAACGTCACCCATCCTAGATATCCCGTCTGCGAGGGTTATATACATCCTCTCTTCCTTGAATTTGAAACCTTCTTCTGAAAGTTTTCTATACAGCTGGTATGAACAAACACTTGATCTCGCGCACGTATCAATATAGCCAATTGATTTTACATTGCCAATCTGAATAGGAATCGTAGCCCGTAGAGGTTTTCTCATAAAGTCCACTGAGCAAATCTCTTCTAGCTTCACTTTCTGTGTATTGCACTTCGGACACCGGCTTCGGACAACTCCTGGTTCACCACATCCATAGCATTTAAACTTAGGCTTTGCTGAATCTAAAGGAGTGACGGTCGCTGTCGCTGACTGTGGAGCTTTTGAAGGTCCTTCCGCTTGAGTTTGTTCGTTTCTACGTAACAACTTCCTACAAACATCAGCCGTGTGACCTGGAATCCTGCAGTAATTACAGCGCGATCTTGGTTTAGTGTTTTGACTGGTCACTTGTTTTTCCATCTTCATCGCTCGTTCACTTAAACTTCGTTCTACATTTCTAGCCTTCTCTGACAACTCTTTAAAAGTCTTTATGGAATCTCTGTTCATTTTGTCCCGTATCTCAAATCGTATTTGTCCAAATATCATGTCGATTTCAAATTCTTCCGTGAACCGAGGGGACGGTAATTGTGCAATAAGTGCTCGCTTCTTCTGTATAAAAATCTCTGTTGGGGTATTCTTGTCCTGCTTAATTTCTATAATATCCTGAAGAATTTCATAGGTAGGTTTCTTTGGTGCGTAAGCATGACGCAAACGATTCTCGAATTCCTTCCATGTATCTATTTCGTGCTTAACGCCTTGCCACCAGACTGCAGCATCATCCTGTAATATCAAGGGTAGCCCTTCTAGAATTGCGCTATCTTCCAATTCTTCTACTTGTTTAAAGGTTGAAACTCCCGATATAAATGCTTCAACTGCCGTAGAACTTCTATTGCCATTAAATCTAGAGGGACAGTCACTGAGTAATGTTTTCTTTTTACTACCAACCGCCTGTAGAAGCTCTCTGAACTGTTCCGTTGTCATACCCAAAAACTGAGAAGACGCTTGCGGTGAATTATCGTTAGACATCTCGGCTTTGATGACCTTCGTGTTGGTGGGATTCTTGACACTTCTAGGTCTCAAGTTGTACCGTTGGGCCCCACGTTGGGCGCCAGATTGTAATGCAGGTTCTTTTTAATTGAAACCACCCACGGTAAAGTGTAAGTCGTATATTGACCAAGGATTCACACCACACTAAATTATTACAAAACAGTACGGCAAGCACTAGTTAAATTTAAGAAACAAATCAATAAACCGAGAAAATAACATAACAAGCGTATCACAGTAAACAGTATAAAATTAGTACGGCAAGCTAGTATTAAACTAAATTTTACTAAAACACAATAAACAATAATTTATGCGTTATAAGCTTAAATTTAAACAGAGCAAGGATCTTAGGCAAACATTAACATTTAGCAAAATTACAGAAAGCTTGTTATTTTAGGCAAAGCAAATAGGTGAAGTTATACCAACAATTCAGTATAAGGAACTAAGAATCTAAGGTAAGACTAAGTATTTACATAACAGGGTTTTAAGCAGAGTAATACATAAATACAAAGCGGTAAGCAAGCATTTAGCGAACTAATAAATAAACAAAACTAACGTAGTGCACCGCAAAACAGATACTCCGTATTACGGAATTATCGTTCAGCGCAACTACGGCCTAAGTACAAAGTGTACTTCCTAGCAAAAGACAGAATACAACGCGGCTGACCGGCACAGTACCGTGTTACGGAATCAATACCAGGCGGTCGCGATGCTTTGCTCGTCAAGTCAGGTACGCCTTCCCATGTCAATGGGATCGGTTCGCTGCGCGAGACAAACTGAGCTGCCGGGCGGCGCGTCGGCTTATAAAGGCTAGGCACGGCGACCGGAGGGGCTGCGCGCGCGCGGGTTGAAGCGGGTACCTAGCTAGGCGGGCACATCTACTGGCGCGTATGACGCACGCTAATACTTCGCGCGGTGGTTTCAATATTACGTTGCATTACAGTATTTAAATTATATAATTTAAAATAAATGTATAATAACTACTCAAAATAATATTTAAAAAGCAGTATTATACGGCGCGATCCGTCGGCCCCGATCACTGCATGCGATTAATTGGACCCAACCGACCGCGTCGTCTAATACCGCTTTTTTAAATAAAAACTTTGCAACTTTCAAACAGGTCAATCTTAAAAAAAATGAGGTGTCGCTGTCGTATTTGACTTTTGTTGTGTTTCAAAGACTTAGTTATGTAGTTGACTTATAATTTCTTAGAAAGGTGATATTTTTTTTTGTTTCATTTCATTGCATGTTTGAGAAAAGCATTATACATACCTCGGCCATGAAGTGACGGGTTGCCGTCCGAATACTATCCGACCTACATATATTCGGCCGGCAACCAGTCACTTCCTGGCCTCGGTAGTAATGTACTATTTCTCAAACATGCAATGAAATGTTGTAGTTGCGTGCCTAAAAAGTGGCCGGGAAGTACCTCGTTGCCGGCCTAGGCCGGCAAGTACCTCTTTTTTAATTTTCATTTGACATAGGGTTGTGACTTAGCATCTTGGCTTTTAGCCAAAAATTATCTGTAAGTAATATTAGTATAAAAAAAATGATTGACAAAGGACCATGCGTCAAAATGGTCCTGAAACCAATAGCATTGAGAGTTATGTCAATAAACAGGTCTTAAAATTTACATTATTTCATTATATGGGCACAAAGTCAAATTCCATTGCAGAACTAAGATATTTGTATTTTAGTCGTGGTGAGTACGAGCTACGATAAATTCATTCAGAGTTTATTTGATTTTGGGGGGTAGGTAGGTATTGAGCAAACCTAATTAAAAATTAAGGTAGGAATATCAACATTTCCATTAATTATGTTCGTTCGGTGTCATTTCTTGTTGAATATCGTGTTTTACTTATCATCATAATATGAAAACATGGCAATAGAAGGACGCCGTTCGGTTTTGCAACAGCGGCGATATATTTTAGAAGAAAACTTACCTGATTTAAATATGAATATCTCAGTTCTGCAATGGAATTCGGCTTTGTGCCCATATAATGAAATAAAGTAGATTTAAAGACCTTATTCATTACTTAAGTTTCAGCTCTGTTGGTTTCAGGACCAAGCTCCATACAAAATTGCCCATGGTCCTTTTTGCAGTTATAATTAGGTATTTAAATTATATCATTTAAAATAAATGTACAATAACTACTCAAAATAATATTTAAAAAGCAGTATTATACGGCGCGATCCGTCGGCCCCGATCACTGCATGCGATTAATTGGACCCAACCGACCGCGTCGTCTAATACCGTTTTTTTAAATTAAAAATTTGCAACATTCAAACAGGTCAATCTTAAAAAAAAAATGAGGTGTCGGTGTCGTATTTGACTTTTGTTGTGTTTCAAAGACTTAGTTATGTAGTTGACTTATAATTTCTTAGAAAGAAGATACATTTTTTTGTTTCATTTCATTGCATGTTTGAGAAAAGCATTATACATACCTCGGCCATGAAGTGACGGGTTGCCGTCCGAATACTATCCGGCCTCGCTTCGCTCGGCCGTCTACATATATTCGGCCGACAACCAGTCACTTCCCGGCCTCGGTAGTAATGTACTATTGTTTGAAAAGAGGAGATTCAAGGTAAAAATGACAAATGGAAACTCATTTTATGATTGATTTTATGTCCGTAGGCGAAATACTTATAACTTAGGCTTGCACCACTCCGAAGGAAAATACGAAAAGGACATAATTAAGCTCGAGAGAGCTAATATTTAGTAACAAAGGTAATATTTAGTAGTAAAGGTGCATTCAGACTAATCGAGCATTCGCTATTCTAACCCCCTACTCTACGAAATTCGAGCGTTAGGTACACAAAACGAGATTCGTTGATTTCGTAGAGTTGGGGATAGAATAGCGAATGCTCGTTTGGTCTGAATGCACCTTAACAAAAAACAAGAATGAATACTTGTAATTACTTAATATACATTCTCAAATCCCAAATTTACTCCCTTTGCGAACAGATTTGTATTGTGATTTAATTATAGCATATACCTAACTATTTGCCAAGTTTATAGTAAAATATTATCGAATTGGGTTACTCACGTATTTAAGTCGATGATTGCTTGACATCGACAGTCGATGGTGCTCCGGACGACGACCCTCTTAATGGGTCGAAACATGTCGAGCAATCATCGACTTAAATACGTGAGTAACCCGGTTCGATAATATTTTAATATGTTTGAGTCTCACGTTAGTTATAATTCTAAAATGTTATAATACAATAATTTTATAGTATGGTCTCGCAATTAGTCCCATTGGCAACTCGCCGATTCGCAGTTTGTCTCTTCGGTAATTTATCCCTTTCGTCTTAGCCCCAACCACTGATCAAGGCATCATATTTTTGTCTATATTATGTAACTATTTTTGTAATGCTGTCAAGAATGTCGCAAACTAGGTAATAAATCTGTAAATATTATGCATTGTTTTCCAAGCGTCACATAAAACAGGTTACGTACCAACCTTGACCTGTCGAGCCTTATACTCGTAGTCTCGCTCGAAACTGCTTTATGCCTTTGGTTGTTCCGAATTTTAATTATATAACCAATCGTTAACTGATGGGTCGCGAGCATTATTTCCACGATCACATAAATCAACTACTGTAACAATAATCTGTAAGTGTTCTTTGTCTTCACGCATTCTTCGACGCAAAGTTTCGACGATAATATAATGCTTTAATTTTCAAAGGAAAAACGCGGCTGGTACTTATTACATGACATGAGTTATTGTATCCAATAAAATCAGGTAAATCCTTTTTGTAATTTGTGTGAAGCCTGAATCCAATATTAGCCTAATATTTTCAAAAGGTTTTGTTTTCTATGAAATATTTGATTTCGTGTTACTTTTGGCTCGGTCATTCTCAAAATTTAAAGCCTAATTCAAATTACCGTGTCATGTTTCTAACACTGAAAACAGTGACATGTTAATAGGAATATAAGAACTGAAATTCCATTGAAAAAAATCGTCTACGGTAATTAGATCTAGATAAAGACACTTGAGAATGACCAGGCTGGGGTGCGTAGACTAGACTACACATGAAGCACTTTTTGGGGATTTTATATAGCTATATAACCTTGATTATCTCCGACCGTGGTTGTCCTCTAAATCAACAGAAATCTGACTAGTTGGCTTACCTTGGCAGGAAGGTTTATACATATAGTGTATTGAACGATTGAACTAACTTATGTCAATATTCAAGATAACATCAGCCAAGATTTATCTGCTATACATGTTAAGGTGCGTTCAAACCAAAAGAGCATTCGCTGTTCTATCCCCCGTTCTACGAAATGAATCAATCACTTTTTGTGTAACGATCGAATTTCGTAGAGTGGGGGCTTAGAATAGCGAATGCTCTTTTGGTTTGAACGCACCTTTACACACATTCAAAAGCAATAAAAATGCAACTACCGTTCTCCAGATGTAGCACTGGGAAAAGCACTTTTCTGAAAAGAAAACTCTCAAACTCAATTTTTACCAATTTCTTTATTTGCAGACCATCTAGAAGAAGCCCTTCAGAATGGTTGTGAGAAATGCACCGAAGCCCAGAAGAAAGGGACAGCGAAGGTGATCAACCATCTTATCAAGAACGAGTTGGCGATCTGGCGTGAGCTGAGCGCTCGCTTCGACCCTGACGGCAAGCACAGGAAGAATTACGAAAGGCTTGCGCGTGAGCATGGCATCGACATCCCTGAAGAGTAAACTTGGGGCTAGTAGTACAGCAAGCCTAGCCAAGACGCCATTCTAGAATCGTGTACCTACGATAAGTGATTTACGATTACAGGATGCTTAGCCAAGTTGCCAATCGCTAACGCTTGGTAGCGTATCGTAGTTTTCCCTCTCTGTCACTCTTGCATATTAGTGCTACAAAGACTGCAGTTGGCTGCCTTTCGCTTACGATTGACGTTTAAGCGCTAGCGATTGGCAACTTGGCTAAGCACCCAGATGGGCATCTTGGCCTGCTGATGCCGAGCACAATCTTTTCTCTTAGTTTTTTCACGGAAACATCCGAATTCATGTTGCTGTCTCAATGTACTTCAGTAATTTCAGTATACATTGCTTTGAAACTAATTGAGACATAAAACAATGTTGGACATTTCCGTGGAAATACGATAGCAAAAAATCTCTATCAATCTAGTGAGTATCTGTCCTTAACCGCAGTGTCTTAAGACGATATATATTCGACCTTCAAATAAAAGAGACGGATGGAATTATAAAAACAATTGATCAGGTCGACTTCAGTGGTTTTAACATACAAATTGATTAACCTAAAGTACTTACCTACTCTTATTGTAAAAGTGTAAATAGGTACATGTATATGAATACATGCATATGTGAGATGCATATGAAGTACTTGTGTAAGCACATTGTATTATTATTTTTATAACTTTTTGTACGATTTTATGAAAATAAACGAGATGATTATAATCTTTGTTTTTCCATTACATATACCTATCACATGACAACATCAGCCAATCTCAGTCCACTGCCTAACATATGCCTGTATTATTGTCTATGTATAAGGACGCATTAAAAGGTAAATGACCATAATCCCTTAATGACCTTAATCGACTCGGTGACACCCATGGGAAGAGTTATGACAAATGTATTCTTATTGCCGCCATCACGCTGCCAAGCTACCTACCTATCGATTTCTTTTAACTATTGTAATGAGGGTTTTCTCGAAAACATGTGCCACTAGTTGGCGCCTCTTAGCCGTAAGGACCCGCTAAGAAATACAATTATCTAGCCCCAAAGAAAAACTAACTAGAAGGTATTTTTATTTTTTTATAATATATATTTTTACATCTATACCTACGCATAGTTAATAGGAGAGGCCTACATCCAGCAGTGGACTAACATAGGCTGATGATGATGATGATGATATATTTTTATTAAGTTATACAAAATATTTAAACACGAAACTATAGGCGCTCTGAGAATTTAAACAAGTTTCTGGACCTGACGCCTCAATGCTGCCGCCCTGGTGAACGTCAATTCAGAAAACCCTCATTAGTCGAAAACAAGATACTAAAACGCGGTCCAAATAGAAATATTTTTACTTGGAATCTGTCAAAATGTTCTAAAACCGATTGAAGGACTCATTTTGGGCCTTGTGGTGACGGCAGTAAGAATACATTTGTCACCTCCCCAACTCTTCCCGTGGGTGTCGTAGGAGTCGACTAAGGGACTAAAGTGTTACTGATCATACACTTGACCCGGGTATGTCTTTAAACTACGCCCAACAAGTGAGGTAGGGCACAGCGAAATTTAATTTTGCTTGAATCTGGAGCAGCCTGTCTGGGGAAGTACCTCCACCTTACGGAATACCGCAGCCATAATAGCAATACTACCTATTAAATAGGTATGTGATGTTGTGTTTCTGACGGTGAGTAAGGTTTCCAGAGCTCCAACCCCCTCAATCTCCCCCTTAATGACGATGACAGCGCAGTTCATGAAACTACCCCAGGAGGGTACCAGCTGCACTAGCGCTGGAGAATCCCTTTCTGGGCTTCCATGCTCAGGTAATGTCGTGCCTGAGCGTGGACGCCGAGAGCGCCCCGTTTCGTATTCTGGGGGGGGCAAATCCGCGCTCCGCCATC
Organism: Thaumatotibia leucotreta; assembly: GCA_025490895.1. Classification (NCBI taxonomy): domain Eukaryota; kingdom Metazoa; phylum Arthropoda; class Insecta; order Lepidoptera; family Tortricidae; genus Thaumatotibia; species Thaumatotibia leucotreta. The sequence goes on from JALPQI010017137.1 coordinate 12,432, forward strand.
CACCATCCTCCCGAGGCAAGAACAAGACGGCTACGGCAGCCCCTGCCACGCTCGCTGTGGACTTCTGCAACATCAGGGGCTTGCATTCAAATCTTAATGCTGTCCATCATCACCTAGAGACAGCCAAGCCGGCCTTGCTTTTTCTAACAGAGACGCAGATATCGTCTCCAGAGGACACGAAATACCTCTCCTACCCTGGGTACGAACTGGAGCATTCCTTTCTCCCTAGGGCTGGAGTGTGTGTGTACGTTAGAGGCGATATCAGTTCTCGTCGCCTCAGCAATCTTGAAGGTCCACCTTTCCACCTTATGGCTGCGTGTTGACTGCGGCGATCATCCTCGCGTCTACTCGTGCCTCTATAGGTCCCATAGCGGTGATGCCGAAACTGACCGACTCTTGGAGCAGATACAAACGGCTGTAGATTCTGTGCAGCAGCAGATCCCATCCGCCGAGATCATCGTTCTTGGCGATTTCAATGCCCACCATGCCGAATGGCTGGGCTCCAGCAAGACTGATCATACGGGGAGATCTGTTCACGACTTTGCTCTGACCTACGGCTTGACACAACTTATTACAGCGCCTACGCGAATCCCAGATGTGGAGAGCCAGGAACCTTCCCTGTTGGACCTTCTGCTGACTTCTCACCCGGTTGGTTATGATGTATCCGTTGTAGCCCCTCTCGGTTCCTCGGATCATTGCCTCATCCGGAGTACAGTGCCACTCACGTGCCCGCCGCGTCGGCGAGTTGCTTGCAGCCGCCGTGTGTGGCACTATAAGTCAGCAGACTGGGATGGGATGCGGGTGTTTTTTGCGTCCTACCCTTGGGGGCAGGTTTGCTTCACACCGCCGGATGATCCTGATATCGCTGCTGACTCTGTTGCTGACGTGGTGCTTCAGGGGATGGAACTTTTCATTCCATCCTCTGCGGTACCTGTTGGTGGCAAAACCCAGCCTTGGTTTGATCGCTCCTGCAAAAAGGCGGCTCGCCGAAAGATGGAGTGCTACCAAGCCTGGGCTAATGCAGCGGCGGTTCAGGATGTAAATACCAGCACATTAAAAAAGGAGTTCAACTTTGCCTCCAGGTCCTTCAAAAGAGCCATTGCCAGAGCAAAGTCGTTGCACATTGGTAGGATTGGCGAGAAACTAGAGCGCCTCCCCTCGGGAACTCGTGCGTTCTGGTCTCTTGCCAAAGCTATCCAGGGGAATTTCTGCACGCCGTCTTTCCCACCTCTGCATACGGGGAATGATTCGTTGGCCCACGACGCAAAGGACAAAGCCGATTTATTGGGTAAGCTTTTTGCGTCCAACTCGACTTTGGATGACGGGGGGCAAGCGCCGCCGTCTATACCGCGGTGCGAGAGCTGTATGCCGGATGTACAGTTCCGCCAAAGCTCTGTGCGTAAGGCTCTTCGCTCCCTCGACATCCATAAGTCCAGTGGGCCTGATGGTATCCCCGCGGTTGTTTTGAAGATGTGTGCCCCTGAGTTGGCGCCGGTCTTAACGCGTCTTTTTCGGCTCTCCTACTCTTCTGGCGTAGTCCCGACTTCGTGGAAGTCAGCTTTGGTGCACCCGATCCCTAAAAAAGGCGACCGCTCAAATCCATCCGACTACAGGCCGATAGCTATAACCTCCCTTTTGTCGAAGATTATGGAGTCCATAATTAATCGTCAGCTCCTCGGGTATCTTGAGGATCACCAGCTCCTGAGTGACCAACAATACGGTTTCCGTAGGGGTCGTTCGGCTGGTGATCTTTCAGTTTACCTGACACATTGCTGGGCAATGGCGATAGAGACAAAAGGTGAGGCACTGGCAGTTAGTTTGGATGTTGCGAAGGCCTTCGATCGCGTTTGGCACAAAGCCCTTCTTTCGAAACTTCCATCCTATGGGCTTCCAGGGAAATTATGCGAATGGGTCAGCAGTTTTCTAGCAGACAGAAGCATTAAGGTCGTTGTTGACGGTGAATGCTCTGACTTAATGTCTGTGAATGCTGGTGTCCCTCAAGGCTGTGTGCTATCACCCACGCTATTCCTCCTGCATATTAATGACATGTTGCATACTAGCGGCATTCATTGTTATGCGGATGATAGTACGGGTGATGCCTCTTACACCGGCCATGCTAATATTTCCCGGGAAAACGTCATTGAGAGCCGGAACAAACTTGTGTCTGAAATTGAGACCTCCCTAAAAGAAGTCTCAGATTGGGGTCGGCTTAATTTGGTCCGATTTAACCCTACTAAGACACAGGTTTGCGCGTTCACCGCGAAAAAGCTTCCGTTTGTCGCGTCACCCCGTTTCGAGAGCACTTCCCTATCTGCCACAGCCAGTATTGGAATTCTTGGTGTTGACATCTCGAGTGATGTCCAGTTCCGCGTCCACCTAGAGGGTAAGGCCAAATTGGCCTCGAAGAAGCTCGGTGTGCTCAATAGATCGAGGCAGTACTTCACGCCGGCCCACCGCCTACAGCTTTATAAGGCGCAAGTTCGCCCGCATATGGAATACTGCTCTCATCTTTGGGCAGGAGCACCTAAGTACCAGCTTCTCCCTCTAGACCGCATCCAACGGAGAGCAGCTCGAGTTGTCAACTGCCAACGTATTTCTGATCGGCTTGATACCCTGGCGCTGCGTAGAGATGTGGCCTCGCTCTGCATTTTCTATCGCATGTACTACGGGGAGTGTTTCGAGGAGTTGTTCGGATTAATACCTGCCGCTTCTTTCCGCCACCGCCCTACGCGACAATGTTTTCATTCTCACCATTTAGATGGTTGGCGGTCCTCAACTGTGCGCTTTTCTCGTAACTTCCTGCCTCGCACAGCTAAACTTTGGAACGAATTGTCACAAGCGGTGTTTCCGGACCGATACGACCTTCAAACCTTCAAGAAAAGAGCGTACTCCCACCTTAAAGGCCGGCAACGCATTTGCGACGCCTCTGGTGTTGCGGATGTCCATGGGCGACGTTAATCGCTTTCCATCAGGCGATTCGTCTGTTCGTTTGCCACCTATAGCATAAAAAAAAAAAAGAAAAAAAAGAAGGGAAAATACAAGTAGTTGACTCACATACTGGACTGTCAAGTTAGGTAGGTACCTACCTACGGTCGCCAGTTGCCAACAGATGTATTAAACCAGCCACGGTTCCCAAAAATATCGGAGCACAGGTACTCTAAAACCATGACAGTATAGTGGCGTGCACAGATATTTGCGAACTCCCTGGCCACTGCGATATCCGATGGCGACGTACCTACATGAGTTTCCAGTTTCAACGTTTAGAAATGAACAACTACACGTGGACTAACATGCTTACAGCACGTCTCTTATTATATGTAATTGCATATTATTATGACACAAGTACCTAAGAAGTATCTATATGCCTTTGTTTTGTATCAGTACCTCTTTATGGATTGAATTCAATTATTACATCAGCTAAGATTAAATCAGTGTGGTTTTATATACTTATACATATAATATATAACATACAGATATATTATACATTAATAGAAGAGGCTTAGCTTTGTGTGCTTTTTTATCTTTAGCATGTCCTTTATTTACTGTCCTAGTTTAATTCTCATAAGTACTGCAAGCCAGAAATACGAAAACTTTCAAATTAATTACCATGAAAAAGAGTCGTAATACAATACAAATATGACCACAAACGTAAATGTAAATACCTATGAGGTATTGACCATACGGTGTAGGATAGGAACATGGCCCATAGTGAATGAAAAAGAAAAAAAGAAAAGAAAGAAAAAACGTTTATTCGAGACACAGTAGACACAAAACAAAACAGTAAATACGAAATTTTGTCTCGAAATGGCCAAAACTCAGCATTTTGCCTGCAGAGCCAGCGCTGGTCTTCCGTTTATAATATAATATCTTACATATGGGCTACAGGATAGTATACTTTAAAAGGCGTTTAATACCTGTACCTATTATAATAACAGTTTTCCTGATAATAAAGTTTTGTAAGCCAGTAATTAATATCGTAACAAACAATAGAGAACAATAAGAAGCAAATTTACATAGATAATCGTTTTGAACCCCGTAATCCAATTATTTTGCACTTAAGGATCAGTCCAGTATTTAATTGGACTGAAACAATGCCACTTTGAGATCACCCGTCGTAACTACATTTATGAATTCATTCGATTCTCAGGCTTGTCTCTACGTAATAAGCTATGGAATCAAATGTTTTTTACACTATAGCTGAAGATATGTTTCATACAGCAGAACGTAAAGCTATCAAGGATGATAATTGCAATAAACGTGAAATAAAAGAGAATCGATTTCCTATCATGAATCAGTATCCAATCCCTCATCAATAGACACGGAAAGATGAACTGGACATTGCTCGCATTGTGCCTAGGGCTTGTGTGTCTGACACTGGCCGAGGAGAACAGATACACAGACAGATACGACAATATAAATATAGATGAGATCCTGGCAAATAAGAGGTTGTTGGTGCCGTACGTCAAGTGTTTATTGGGGCAAGGGCGATGCACGCCGGAAGGGAAGGAACTTAAAAGTAAGTCGCAGAAATATTCGAACAAAAAGATCATTTAAAAAAAAGCATTTCAGTCTATAACTATATAAGGTCCTAATTTATTAGTTGCAGATATTTTAACACATGATACTTTACATTAAAATAATTAACTTTACATATAAATTAAGAAATCTTTTCATGTAATTTTTTTGATTTCATTTTCCTAACAAAAAAATTAATTATAATTTCGTCTAAAAGAAATCATCATGTGTGCATTATCACATGTCACAATAACGCTGTCTGTCATGTCATCAAACGACACAATCCAATGGAAAATAACATGACATTGACAATAAAGTATTTAATTTATCGACGAGAAGTGGCCAGTTCCAGTTAAGTGGTACGTAAAAGAGGTACTAGAATCTGTTCAATGAGTTTTCATTTAATAATCACATAAACAGGGTGTTTTTATGAAGGAAATTCGTTTTTCCGTTTACTCCAAAAAAACGTCGTAAAAGCTATAATGTTTCACGGTTTAATATACTCCAGAGACCGAGTACTATCAGCTGTAAAAATATCTGCATCTAATAAATTAGGACCTTATATAATTATACCCAAAGTGCTTGTGGCCTAGCGGTAAACGCACGGCTGCTACGCAGCGGTCGTGAGTTCGATCTCCAGCTCGTACCAATGAGTTTTTCAAAAATTTATATACGAATTATCATTTGATATTCACAAAGTGCTTTGCGGTGAAGGAAAACATGGTGAGGAAACCTGCATGCACCTGCGAAGAAATTCAAGGGTGTATGTGAAGTCCCCAACAAGTATTAGGCCACCGTTGGGACCACGCAAAATAGGCACGTTTGATGTCGAGATGCGGAAAAATGGTCAGAATACAACAATAACAACAACATACTCATACTAATTTATTTCCATGCATCATTAAAAACTGGAGATAGGTACAAAAAAACTACAAAATGTATGTATACTTAGTATAATAACAAATCAAAAATACTTGACTGCTACATCAAAATCAAAGTCAAAAAGTTGATTAGGTACCTACACTGCACTCTTACTAAAATAACCATCAACCTAAGGGTCTCACCAAACCAATCGACGCGGAGTCGGCTTTCGCCGAGTGTTTTACACCACACTATTCGCATTTAGCCGATCGACCGTCTTCGCGGTTGAACACCTGCGTTAAGCAGTCTCATCCTCCTTGCGGCCGTAGAAACGCTCGATCGCCTGCGGTAGCAGTTGTAAAGCGGCGGTCGGCTCTCCCGTGCTCCGTCCTGCAGTCGAGACGTCCGACAGCACGCGTACAGCCGCCGAGTCCGACGAACAGTTAGATAGGACAGCGGGTAATCGGCAATCGTAAATCTAATTTTTGGAGACTAGTTGTTAGAAACTAGTTTGAAATTGAACAGACGTGTATGATTACGACAGTATTACTTCGTGTTGTCAGATCTATTGCAGATTTTAATGTGGGTAATAATTCAAATGAATAAATACAAACGCATCAGTAGCTACTTCGGCCGTCATCGGCTCTTTTCGGCCGTCGTCAGCTATGTTCGGCCGTCGAAGACGCTGAACGGCTTCCGCCAGCTCTGACCGGTGCTTATCGCAGGTACTCGGCCGTGATCGGAGCCGTTCAACTCTTTCCGGCACCGTACGGCGGTATTAGGAGATTTACGAATGCGAACGTGTGCGTTAGGCTGCAAACGGGGTCGTACGAATGCGAACAGCTTTACGGCAAAACGCCGTTTTCCCGTCGAAAGACGTCGTTTCGCGTGAGCCGAGCCGATTTACGATGTCCTCGCTTTTATTGCGTTGACATAAAGTTTTTTCCGTACGCGATTAGCCGAAACGGCGTCGACTAGTTTGGTGAGACCCTAAGACCCCTGCTCAGAGGTTCCGATTATCCGCGCTGCGTTTACAAACTGAACTGCAATGGAGACTGGTTAACCAAGTACGACCCAGAGCCGAGGATAGAATCCCAAGTCAATTCTAATTCGGAATATTTAATATACTCGTAGATGACACTTTATTTCTAATTGTATTTGAATACTTAAAAATTTTATTCGGTAACCGACCGACATATTCGGTATGCGATTATTCTGTCGCACAAATCAAGTCATTACCATTCCCAAATTATTGACGAACTAGTGGAGAAATTTTCGGTTATCTTGTAGCAGACGCATGTTTGTCTGCTATTCTGGCATAATAGTCTCGTTTAATTTTATAAAACGGAAAATAAAGTGGTGATGGTAATGAATAATAAAAACGCGTAAAAAATCGCATAGAAACACCCATTCGTGAAATAAAAATACAGATGACGTAGTTTTAGTATTATATAGAGATAAGCATGCAAATAATAGAAATGTAAATGCCTCCACTAATATTATTTATTTTCTTATATGCTCATTAAGCGCCATGTCAGCATACCTACAATTTGAATCTAAGGATTAAAAATGTAAGTCTTACCACTTTACCGATTTCCAAGCGTGTATGAATCCAGGTATGCGACTGTGCGTAATAAAATAAATTGTATGTATTTTAACGTTGTTAACACTATAGTAGACCACACAATAAATCGTCGGTATCCTGTCTTAAATACCTATTTATATTTAAATCCACTTTTTTGTAGTAGGTTGAACTAGTTGGAAAACTAGTTTGTTATTGCACGTTTGATCGCTTTAAAAGCTCGTTCTCATGAAAGGGACTCCTAGGAACAAAAACAATTTTAACAAGTGGATTTTTCGTCTTAATTAATATTATTATTATATTTCGTCATAATTATTATGACAGATTTTCTTAGAATACATTCGGTTGTTATGGTCTTTGAAGGTTCCGATATTTCTTGTTATTCGTAAATTTATATTATTCATACCTATAGAAAGTTCTCATATGAATATGAAAATTAAAACAAAATAGTGTCCTGATAACGGCCTGTGAACGGCCGTGTGGTGACGGCATTAAGAATACATTTGTCACCACCCCAACTCCTCCTGCGGGTGTCGTAAGAGTCGACTAAGGAATCGAAGTGTCACTACTGACCATCATTTAATAAAAGATTGATGATGGGCAGCAGCGTCATCATAGTGGACACATTACTGCGATCGCCAATCCGCTTGCCCAGCGTGGCGATTATGGGCATTTACCTCCTAATGCGTCTATAATACGCATAGTTAATAGGATACGCCTACGTCCAGCAGTGGACTATCATAGGCTGATGTGTGAGTGTCCTGATACGATTATCCGGATAGTCCAATCCTCCCTCCAAAAATATAATGACTTCGTGAAAAAAACTCTTGCTCATAATCTTAATTAATACTTAATATTACCATATTATATTCAAATTTTCTAGCTTGACAGTTTTAACGTAAGGTGTGAAATCGAATTGGAGATCAAAAATGTAAACAAATGGGATACCACCACAAAAAAATAATTACGAGAGGGGGGTAATCTAAAATCATTCATATACTTATAAAAAATGCGTATTTACCGTCACTGACGGTAGGTAGAATTTTTAAATATTTTACAAAGTTTTAATACAAAACATTAAGCGAAATATAAATTTTTTTTAATGATATATTTCGCTACTCTTAATAAAATGTAAGGTGTTTAATTTATACTACTGGCAATGATAAGAAATCTTAAACATTTGGTTCGCAGTTATAACAATAACTCGTTTATTCGTAATTTAATACGGTAACTACACTAAGAACCATTTAAGAGGGTTCGCATTTATAACTATGTATTTCGAAAATCTAAATAAGAGGGTGCAACAAATGACTGTTTTATGAATTTTTACTCCTAAAATTTTGCATTACAAAGTATACAGATTTTAGTATTTTTACCTACAAATCAATCATTTTCATATTTTAATCGAAATGGATTCGATCGTAAGTAAGATGTAGACTGAAATTCGTTCCCCGACTATCCTAAAGGTTAAAGTAACACGACATTCGTTTTCAAACATTGATTATGTTGATTATTTACATCATTCTAGCAAATTTTCTAGGTTTTATTTTTGTAATCAGGAACGGTCGACACTCAGATGTATGTTTTTTATTGTCATATCCAAAAATATGTTAACGATTGTGATACTTTGTGTATCGAACATACTTTGACTTTCGCGTATCTACATCTACACATAAAACATTGTCTTAGGTTTAGTACCTGTAAGGATAGTTGTAAGTGTATAGTTCTAAATAAAATAAAATAAAAAACCAATCTCAAAATGCGACGTTAATTTACAAAGGTGTTAAAAACTACATTCGATATAAAACGTTTTATACCCCTGGAATGTCACTTTAACATTGACTTTGTAATGTCATGTCATTGTCATAGATTGTTTACATTTTTGATCTCGAATTCCATTTCAGAGCTTACTTACCCGTTTCGGTCGTCACTATTTTTGTAATTTGAGTAAAGGAGAGGAGCGAGAGTATTATACCAGCTCTAAGCTTCTACACAGCTATCTACATTTTTAACCTATTAGGGATTTGTTTTATTAGCGTCACTTACAGTCTATTTGTTCCAGATACCATCAAAGATGCCATGACCACCTCATGCGAGAAGTGCACCGAACACCAGAGGAAAGGCGCCAGAAAAGTCGTGAAACACTTGAAGGAGCATGAGCCCGAATACTGGGGCCAGATCAAAGCCAAATATGACCCTGGAGACAAGTACCAGGAGAGCTATGAGGCCTTCCTTGCCAGGGATGATTAAAGGCTCAATTGTCAAAACTAGCGCAAAGATAAATTGTAAAGCTTAGGTATCTGTTACGGATAATTACAGGACCAACCAAATCAGGTTGCTTGATTAAATAAGAATTTTTTTGCCATACTCTGCATTTTTATTAAGTTTTAGTTTATAAAATACTTACGCGGGGTTGCGGATCACTTGCCATACTCACATGTGTTTTTTAGCATGGCAAGCAAGCAAACATTCTAGGGTCCCAGGCGGGGGTCCATATTGGCTCACATAATTTTACTTGTCATATTATTTTTCATACTAACGTTTTTTTATCATAATAATCATTTGTCATAATTTTTTTGCCTACAAATTTGTTGTGTATAAATTTGTATTACCAACATCATTGCTCATAATTATCTGTAGTCAGATTTTTAAACGACATAATGTCATTTCTAACTATTCATCATGACTCATAATGATTTTTATAATAAACTTATTAATTATAAACTTATATTGTATACGTATTTGGAAGCATAACATTACCAAGATACTGGTTCTTAAATAAAATTTGGTATTGGAGAACAAAATTACGATGAATGTTGTGTGAAATATTTTTTTTCATTTGTTGTCGAATATCGCGGCCATTTTTGATTTTGGGGAAAAGTTTTCTGGGTTGCAACAAAAAAAAATAACCTCGAAGACTAAGGCGGGAGCAAAGCTCCCGCCTTAGTCTTCTAACCTAACCTATCCGAGTCGGATCTGCCCTGGAAGGTTTTGTTCGCTCGCTTCGCTCGCGCACAGCAGATTTTGGTCAAGATTACGATGAATGTTGTGTTTCAATTTGATGTCGAATACCTCGGCCATTTTTGATTTAGGGTAAAAGTTTTCAGGGTTGCAAAAAATAATAACCTCTAAGACTAAGGCGGGAGCAAAGCTCCCGCCTTAGTCTTCTAACCTAACCTATCCGGGTCGGATCTGCCCCGGAAGGTTTTGTTCGCTCGCTTCGCTCGCTCACTGCAGATTTAGTCCCCATTCATTAGTAATTTACCCCAAAACCAAATTTTATTGAGGAGCCAATGTCTTGGTAATTATCAAGTTTTAAGAAAATTTGTCCATACAAAACATGCTTATTTTAGCGTCCTCTATACGTGTCATAATGACACCACCCCCATCACAGTTTTTCTAAGTCCCGCGCCCCCTTTGTTTATGAACAAAACCAGGTAAAGTTTAAAATAAATATTATAAGTATATTTTTTTTACTGAGAATCGTTATGTTAAAAATTAAACATGATATAAAATTTTATTATATAAAATAGTTACTTAAAACAAAAATATGAAAATTAACATTAGTATTACAGATATTTATTATGATAGACATTATGAACATGAATAATTCGGTGTTACGATAGTTATGCGCAAAGATAAGTTATAAGTAATGATCATTATGATATAAAATTATATAACAAACATTTTCCAATAATCGAAGTCGCAATTTTATGTGAACTTTGGCGCACCCCCCAGGCGGGTGTTATAAGCTCTCTTTAACTAGCATTGCTAGAGGTATAAGCGACATACTTGCTTACTTACTAGCTTTCAACCCTTTTCTGAAGCACCCTCACGAAAATCACTTGGGAAAACCTCTCCTATTTATTACAACCAGACAAATATATCCCACCTACTTATACTTATTACTGGACCGATTGCGTTCAAGGTCAACTTCTAGGTCTTACTTCTAACAGTTCTAAAGCTTGGCGGCGTAGACGCTTATAATTTGATTCAACCATATTTTAAATACCATAACCATATGTCTGCCTGCGACCACGGGTGTAACGTCATGCCCGAAACGTCAGGATATAATTAAACGTAAGTTTACGCGATTAAGACCCGTTTGTCTTTAAAATATGAGTGATAATCGTGAAAGTTTAAATCAATATATTGACTCAACCAGCTGGCTCTAGGCATCGTTGTTGATGAGGTCGTAAGAAGCAAGTAAGGGATGTGTCAATGAAAATTTATTTATTGGTTTAATTTATATATGGGTAGCATCATCAAAGTGCCACCCATATATATATAAATTAAACCGATACTAATCACTACTGCGATCGACAACACACTCTCCAGCGTGGCGATTATGCTGCGAGTACTTTTGAGACATACGCCCCTTTTTTGAATACCCATACCTACTACCTTACTAGGTACACGTACAGTGTACCAAAAACCTCCCAAATGGATTTGCTTGAACTCAAATGTGAGCAAATTTAATAAAACCAGATTTACTCACTTCTCCCATTTATTCTTAAATAAAACTCAGTCTTTAGTTTAAACTTAAGTCCTAGTTCTAACCGCTAACAATTCTAAGTTCTGACTCGTACTTGGTGACATAGGCTCGTCTAGGGTCGTACTTAGCAACGAGCTGGTTCCACTGCTGGGGCTCCTTATTGATGAGGTGGCCAATGACCCGGCGTGTGGCAACCCGCTGTGTGTCTGTGCATTTGGCGCAGCCGTTTTCTAGAGCTTCTCTGATGTGAGCTGAAAAAAGATTATGGTTCTGAAACGGTGGGCGAAAAGATACAATAGACAATGTGACAATGAATACACAAGGAGGGTGGGCAATAAAAACAAAAACTATACTAATGTGGATGTAGTCTCTATTGTTTGCATTTGTTTTTTCACCATTGAAACTCAACTTGTATACATAATTGTGTTTCTTTGGAATATTTTACTTGGGTAATTCATTGCTAATTGGCCGAAAATGTGAATTTTGAGTTGAATTAGAATTTAGAACAATAAAATTTCAACATTAAAATCACAAACTGAATGGTATCCACAGCCAAGAAAACTCAAGTGCACACCGCACAATGTTTCTCCCATAACGTTTTACAGAGTCTCTGATTTTACAATAAGTTTGTATCAGAATAACTTGGCAGAGTCGTCATAATGCATATTTGAGCCGTATGCAATGGAGACCTTAGGACTCTGGGGGATAGCGCCCACAGTGAAGTCTTTAAAGACGTAAGGCACAAACAATACGATCAGACGCGTGACCAGAAGGCTGGTTCATATCTTTGTTCCTTGATCGTAGCTGTGTATGTATTTAAGTTTCTATATGTTTATATCTATTATATACATCATGGCTTGGTACCCGCGTCAGAAGCCTTAAGTAATTGAGCTTACCATGTGACTAGGTGGATTTGTGTAAGATAATCGTATGCCAAGATATTTATTATGACTGCAGCTCGGTAAGGTAATGCTTACAATTCACCAAAATAACGACAAACAAAGAAACTTATGAGACTATAAGTACTATCGCTCAAATAAAATGATTCAGGATACGACGGTATTTATTCCTATTGCTTTGCTTAATTTTCAAGCAAACTAATGTAACATGAACTGTAACATTAGTGACATAACTTAGTTGATACCGACTTGGTATGCACACCAAACTTTTATTAATAAAGAATTTTAAAAAGACATGAGCATGCTAGGTCTATCGATACAAAACGTAAAAAAAGTTATGAAACTGAATCTGAAAAGCGGGCATTTCTATTCCCATTACAAAGGTACCAATGATGCTTGCTCTTTGAACAATACTAAGTTAGACCAGGAGTTGGAGCGGGTAACCTAAACTTCTTATGATTCAGTCATAAAGCCCATAAATTCAATTTATAATGATGTTTCAATTGGTCAGCCTCCGTTTTTTTCGATAAGAACTACCCAGGCTAGTAAAATATACCGGTTGAGCTACAACGAATGTCAGCAAAACGTGATTTTGGCACGTGACGAATACCCGTTTGACAATTTTTTATATCATCACGTGGAATCGCGGGAACTTTGGTGTAGTGAGAATCTGAAAGCCTTTGACTCTGAAGCCTTTTGTCAAAACTACACATTGGACAAATATTATGTTAGATTAATTAGATTAGATTGTGAATGTGAACTATTTTCTTATGGGTAAGTAAGTACATCACTCGCAACTTGTATACTAGCCGAATTTTATAATGTCATAATCCACATGATGTCAGGATGTTATGTTTATTATTAATTCGTTTGAGAGTAATCTACTCCGAGTATGTGGTATCAACGAAACCGATCCAACCACTGAAAGTTACTGAAATTAATTTTGATTCTCAATGATTTACAATAAGTTAAATAAGTAACAGGAATAGAATAGAAAGCTCAGGATCTTAGTACATAGCAAAGCATCTCTCGGATTTCCTGACGCTGATGATCTTACGTGGAAGCCCAAGGTCAAAATGTTGGACATTATAAGCCTACCGGTGATTTAAATGTAATAGAATTGTAAACACTTACATTTCAGCTCCTTCCCAGGTGGCGTGCAAGGGGCCTGACCCAACAGGCATTTGACGTATGGCACCAACAACCGACGATTCTCCAAAATCTCATCCAAATTCACATTGTCGAATCTGTCAGTGTACTTCTCCCCAGGCCTTGCTGCTACTACCGCCAAGAAACCGAGCAACATCACAGCCTTCATTTTTTCTTTTCTTTTCTGTTCTTTTCTATACGACCAGTACTCGACCAAAGACGGGATGGTTGTGGTCTTCCACTAATAGATTTTACTTTTATACCGAGCCCTGAATCTTGAAACGGGTTTCGCGAGTCCGAGAAGTACGGTAAACAGCTAATTTGATATGTCGTCAATTTGCTTTAGATACAGGTAGATAATAAGGACTGTCTATTATGTAATTATGTTCCGTTGCGTTAGCTACAATTACTAATTAGGGATCTTCCGTAATTTAATGAACTGCACTCTTTATGGTTATAAATCTCATATTATAATTATTTCTGATAACTAATTAGACATTATTACTTATGTAACCTCATTCGTATAGCTTTACAATGTACCTAAATGGTGATTCATACTGGTTCGTATCGGATCCGATGTGTAGAGGGATCTCAAAGATCCATCGTTGAGTCGTGTAGGTAGACAGGTAGAAGTATCGACCACAGAATTAGATTTGGATAGAAGAAACAAGTTCATTCATTTGTATGGCGACCGAGCGTGTCAGATTTTGTACTGAAGTTGTTACTTGCCTATGATTTTAAATATGTCTCAGGCCCTTGAGTATTCATATTTTTTGAGTTGTTGCAATTAATATTACTTAAGGAGGCATTACTAATGTTTTTGTTCACTTCAACTTACAAAATTTTCCGCCCGAAAGCTGCAAGCTGCGATTAAAGACAGACAACTCAGTGGATTTCACTGAGTTCATTTGACACGCTAAGTAGATACGTTTGCTTGATCTATGGTATATATGACATCTGTGGCATCGACCCTTTCATAACGCTACAAACTTGTAGATAGCTCACGTGATAGAATAGCCAACAGGAAACTACGTCTTGCTTCCGATAATTCAAATAGGTAACCTATTTGTCAAAATCTGTGTAAGAATTTTTTCAGCCATTACAACTCTAATGTTGGTACATGTACTTGTACAAACGAATGTTTAATTTCACAACCTACATTTTGGATGACCACATCAATAAGTAAACTGATTGTGTGCGACTGGATGTCTTAATCATTTATCTGTCTCTGTTCATAGCTACGAGCTACGCGGACAATAAAGTCGTTGAGTTTGTTGAACTTGGCCATTTCACGTGAAATTTATTAAGTTATAGGACATGACTGTCGCTAAGCATGGCCATTGTTATTTTATATAGTGCAGTGCAGAAGTTGCGTAAAACGAATCTTAATAATTTAGTTTTACTCATAACATTTCCGTGACAAAAGTAAGGGTTTTCACAAGAAAAAACGTTTAATTTCTCTACTGCTGACTATACAATTACGAGTAGCTTTACGTCTTGCACAGCAGGGATCGGAACCGTTCTCGATTAACCATTTGATATTGTTCTTTAACCGTTATTAATTCCGTTCGTATTAGTAACGGTTAACTACGATAAAGGTTTTGTAGATGAACACAATATTTCTGGTTCACAATATTCAAGATGAACGGAAAAATTCCGTTCTTTGACATAACGGTTTTGACAAGAACATTATATGATTTATATGAAAGAACAAAACTTTTCTGGTTACCGTTACTAGAGATGAACGAAAAATAAAGTTCCGTGAACCATTATTAAACTGTTCGCGATGACGTAAACATGCCGCCACTCGCTCTCTCTTTTCCACGCGAATATAGTTCGTATTTTTATTTCATTTGACTAGCCATTTAGGTTTGACGTGTGGTATTGGCCGCATGATGAAAAAGGTTTAAATTGAATTAAGTGAAAAGATGCAATAAGTGCTAGCAATTCTGGCGCCTCCTAGCGCCGTCGACGGGAACTTGCCTGGAAATTGGTTACCTGACAATGTGTTGTTGACTGGGCTGTCAATGTTTTTTCCGACATAATGTTCATAATATATTGAAATATAATTAAAATTAAGTTTTGAGTATTAAGTTAAGCTGAAGTCCAATGATCTAACTTAGATATATTATTGAACATATTGTGAAAACACAAATCAAATTATTTATTCCCCACCTCGGACATAGGTGATCTTGGTCGTTTTTCTTTGATATATGACGTCTAATATTTATAATTTAGATATATTATGTTTATAATGGTAAGTTTGTGAACTTTCTAATTAGTAGATATTTCTTTCTATGTTAATTTTAGAGTTTAATGAGAAGGAGGTAAGACGGAGGAGTAAGACGCCCGATGTTGGTCTACTACCGGCACCTGTCTTGTAATATCGGCTCGGCTCCTTGGTAAATAAATATATATACTTACTATAACCTGCACTTATTGCATTCATACTCCTAATACCTACGCAGTTATGGGTGCATACCACTCGTCTTGAATAGTCAACATAGTGATAGGTACGATACGTGAATTGCTCAAGAAGACAGTTGCAGTTCCTATTATTTCCCTTAATGGAACCCTGATGCTTGGAGTCGAGTTCTATTGGCGTCAGGTGAGCTTAGCACAACTAGCAATATGGCGTTGCTGGCTACATTCCGCCGGACGCAAAATGACTTTGTCCCACAATTACGTATGTTGTTTTGTTATGAATTCATTATATCGTAACTGTGGAATGTCTTCTCAAAAGGGCTTATTTCCACTTTGTCAATAGAGATAATTTCTCTTATGGAAATATAGAAAAAATAATCCTTATTGCCAGAGTAGAAATAAGCCCTTTTGAAAAGACACAAAGCTGAGTTTACACTTGCAAGTTATTGCCGCAAGTTTTGAGACGCAAATCATCATCATCATCAGCCTATGATAGTCCACTGCTGGACGTAGGCCTCTCCTATTTACTATGCGTATAGGCGCATTAGGAGGTAAATACCCATAATCGCCACGCTGGGCAAGCGGATTGGCGATCGCAGTAGTATGTCCACTATGATGACTCTGCTGCCCATCATCAATCTTTTATCAAATAATAGTCAGTGACACTTCAATCCCTTAGTCGACTCTTACGACACCCACAGGAAGAGTTGGGGTGGTGACAAAATATATTCTTACTGCCGTCACCACACGGCAAATATTGGTAGGAATTAGTGGCAAATATCTACAACTCTTTTTTTCAAAACTTGCAGGGTCGCGTTTTATAAAGTTACAATTTACAATTTGCCGTTTGTCTCTCTTTCTAGCCAATATATTATGTGCGTACGTTAGAGAGGCAAACAGCGAAATTGTAAAATGAAACTTTATAAAACGCGACCCAGGTCTAAACTCGGCTTAGCTCGTTACGTTCCGCAGTTGTGATCTTGAACTCTATGAACATCGTAGTAAAGTTCAAATTTAAACGAACATTTCTTTGGCGAATGAAAGTATATTTTCTGTTTATCTGTCCATCCGTCTGTCTGTATGTCTGTTTGTTTCTCTGTCTGTCTGATTGTTTGTCCGTCCGTCTATACGGTCGTTTGTTTCCGCAAAGAAACGTGTTTCGACCAGATAGTATTCGAAATTATTGCTTTTACAATTATTCTGGGTTTATTTCTTAGGGTTCTGTAGTAAATTAGAAACCGTCACAGATTCGCCATGTGCATCCACCTGTCTGTCTGTATGTTTGTCTGTCTGTCAGTCTGTTTGTCTGTCTGTCTGTATGTCTGTCTGTCCGTCCGTTTGTTTCCTCCAAATTATTGCTTTCTCAATGATTCTGGGTGTAAGTACTTTTTAGGATTCTGTAGTAAATTAGAAACCCTTGCATTTTGCATCCATCCCTCTGTCTGTCTGTCTGTCTGTATGTCTGTCTGTCTGTCTGTTTGTAAGTCTGTCTGTCTGGCGGTCTGTCCGTCTGTCTGTCTGTTCATCTGCCGATCTTTCTGTCTGTCTGTTTGTCTCTCTGTCTGTGTGTCTGTCTATCTGAACGGACTGACTATCTGTACGTCCGTCTGTCCGTCCGCTTGTTTCCGCAAAGAAACATATATCGACCGGTTATTACTTGAAATGGTTGCCTTTTCAATTATTCTGGCTGTAAGATATTTTTAGGGTTCTGTAGTAAATTAGGTACCCTTACATTTTCGCCATGTCCGTCTGTCTGTCTGTATGTCTGTCTGTCTGTTCATCTGTCGATCTTTCCGTTCTGTCCATCCGTTGTCTGTCTGTTTGTCTGTCGGTCTGCCTGTCTGTGCGTCCGTCTGTCTGCTCGTTTATTTCTGCAAAGAAACATATTTCGACCGGATATTACTTGAAATGTCTGTCTGTCTGTATGTATGTCTGTCTGTTCATCTGTTCATCCCTCTGTCTGTCTGTCTGTCTGTTTGTCTGTCTGTCTGACGGTCTGTCCGTCTGTCTCTCTGTTCATCTGTCGATCTTTCCGCCCGTCTGTCTGCCTGTCTGTCTGACGGTCTGTCCGTCTGTCTGTCTGTTCATCTGTCGATCTTTCCGTCTGTCTGTCTGTTTGTCTGTTCATCCGTTGATCTTTCTGTCTATCTGTCTGTGTGTCTGTCTATCTGTCTGTCTGTATGTCTGTCTGTCTGTTCATCTGTCCATCCGTCTGTTTGTCTATCTGTCTGTCTGTCTGTCTGTGTGTTTGTATGTCTGTTTGTCTGTCGGTCTGTATGTCTGTCCGTCCGTCTGTTAAACCGTTTATTTCTGCAAAGAAACATATTTCAACCGGATATTATTTAAAATTGTTGCCTTTTCAATTATTCTGGCTGTAAGTACTTTTTACGGTTCTGTAGTAAATTAGGAACCCTTACATTTTCGCCATGTCCGTCTGTCTGTCTGTATGTCTGTCTGCCTGTCTGTTCATCTGTCTATCCGTTGTCTGTCTGTTTGTCTGTCGGTCTGTCTGTCTGTCTGTCCGTCCGTCTGTCTGCCCGTTTATTCCTGCAAAGAAACATATTTCGACCGGATATTATTTAAAATTGTTGCCTTTTCAATTATTCTGGCTGTTAGTACTTTTTACGGTTCTGTAGTAAATTAGGAACCCTTACATTTTCGCCATGTCCGTCTGTCTGTCTGTATGTCTGTCTGTCTGTCTGTTCATCTGTCTATCCGTTGTCTGTCTGTTTGTCAGTCGGTCTGTCTGTCTGTCTGTCCGTCCGTCTGTCTGCCCGTTTATTTCTGCAAAGAAACATATTTCGACCGGATATTACTTGAAATGTCTGTCTGTCTGTATGTATGTCTGTCTGTTCATCTGTTCATCCCTCTGTCTGTCTGTTTGTCTGTCTGTCTATCTGATGGTCTGTCCATCTGTCTGTCTGTTCATCTGTCGATCTTTCCGTCCGTCTGTCTGTCTGTCTGTCTGACGGTCTGTCCGTCTGTCTGTCTGTTCATCTGTCGATCTTTCAGTCCGTCTGTCTGTCTGTCTGTCTGTCTGTCTGTCTGTCTGTTCATCTGTCGATCTTTCCGTCTGTCTGTCTGTTTGTCTGTTCATCCGTCGATCTTTCTGTCTATCCGTCTATGTGTCTGTCTGTATGTCTGTCTGTATGTCTGTCTGTCTGTTCATCTGTCCATCCGTCTGTTTGTCTATCTGTCTGTCTGTCTGTCTGTGTGTTTGTATGTCTGTTTGTCTGTCGGTCTGTATGTCTGTCCGTCCGTCTTTCCAACCGTTTATTTCTGCAAAGAAACATATTTCGACCGGATATTATTTAAAATGGTTGCCTTTTCAATTATTCTGGCTGTAATTACTTTTTACGATTCTGTAGTAAATTAGGAACCCTTACATTTTTGCCATCTCCGTCTGTCTGTCTGTCTGTCTGTTTGTCTGTCTGTCTGACGGTCTGCCGTCTGTCTGTTCATCTGTCGATCTTTCTGTCAGTCTGTCTGTCTGTCTGTCTGTCTGTCTGTTCATCTATCGATCTTTCTGTCTATCTATCTGAGTGTCTGTCTGTGTGTCTATGTGTCTGTATGTCTGTCTGTCTGTTCATCTGTCCATCCGTTGTCTGTCTGTTTGTTTGTCTGTCGGTCTGTATGTCTACCCGTCCGTCTGTCTGCCCGTTTATTTCTGCAAATAAACATATTTCGACCGGATATTACTTGAAATGATTGCCTTTTCAATTATTCTGGGTGTAAGTACTTTTTATGGTTCCGTGGTATATTAGGAACCCTTACAATTTCGTTATGTCAGTCTGTCTGTCTGTTCGTCCATCCGTCTGACTGTCTATCTATCTGTTGGTTAGTCCTTCTTTCCATCCATCTATTCTTGGATCCGTCTAGAAATAGAAATAATTCTTAACAAACACAAAAAAAAACAATGTCCAGTAACAAAAAATAAAAATAAATTATGCGTTATTTCCGCAATTTTTTTTTATACCACGTCGGTGGCAAACAAGCATACGGCCCGCCTGATGGAAAGCAGTCACCGTAGCCTATGGGCGCCTGCAACCTCAGGGTGTCACATGCGCGTTGCAGACCCAATAAAAATAACGTTGGCACAACAAAGTGGCTCCACTCCACCTGATCGTAAGTGAAAAGTAGAGCCCAAATCGCGGCGGCAACGAACAGGAGACAATCAGTAACCTGTTAGTTGCCACCGCCTTGCTGGCCCGCTAGATGCTGGTAAATACACCGGCTGACCCCGAAACACGGCAAACACGAAGGTAAGTCATTTCACGGGCGTTTACACCGAATGTACGGTGGTAGCCAACCAGGCGGGTACTAGTGAAAATACCCTACCACCGGCTAATTGTGATTAAGAACTCTGTTAATAACATTTTAGAATTCAAATTTAAACGAGCTTTTTTGTTACTGGCTGTGAAAGCGTTAACACTTTTTTCGTTAAAAAAAAATTGTTGTGATCGGGCATAGTTCAAATAAAAAAAAAAAAAACCCTTATAGTTTCGCCATGTCCGTCTGTCCGTCTGTCTGTCCGTTAGTACGTCTGTCTATCCGTCAGCATATTCTTCTTAGCATGGTGCTAGAGTGTGTCAGCGCTCTATCACTCTTCATCTATCGTTTCGTGCGGTAGTCCGTCTGTCTGTTCGCCCATTGCTTAGATCAGTGACCATTTGCAATTAGTTGTAGGTATACATATTAGTTAGGGTTTGTCCATTAATCACGTCATACGATTTTGGTATGTTTTAAACCCCCCCAGCCCCCATGGTGATATTTGGTGATATTTTCAGGACACCCCCCCCCCCCCCCTAGCCAATATCACGTGTATTGTTTTGCCAACTGAAGTAGTCCTTTTAATAACACTTGAACTTACGTACTTGTTTGCCATCAGCCTATGATAGTCCACTGCTGGACGTAGGCCTCTCCTATTAACTATGCGTATAGACGCATTAGGAGGTAAATGCCCATAATCGCCACGCTGGGCAAGCGGATTGGCGATCGCAGTGTCTGCATGTGTCCACTATGATGACGCTGCTGCCCATCATCAATCTTGTAAAATGGTCAGTGACACTTCAATCCCTTAGTCG
>JALPQI010017138.1:0-35095 GCA_025490895.1 Thaumatotibia leucotreta
TTTTGTTGCACCATGGCGTGTACATTAAATTATTTATCATAAAAAGTAGTTTTACTGACCATTCCGGTGACGTCATAGTTTGGTGGAAGGGCAAAAAGAGCGGGAGTTGGCACAAATGGCGCGAGTGGCATTCTAGTTCAGGGAGCGTAACTGGATGGGAGTATTGTATTGTATAACAGGTTAAAGTAGTTGTACCAAGGAGTTGCTTATTCTAGTCTAGTTGTGTTTGCTGGTTATTTAATGTAAAGTGTTTGCTGTAATAAACCTAAAGTGAAAAACTGCAGTGGCGTTGACTATTATTTTGAGGTGCCCTACAACTCAGAAGAGGTGATAACAGAACTCCGTAAGTACTCGCCCATATACTTTTGATATAGTACAGATTTTATGGTGAGCCATAAGGCTTGATATTTACTGTATTTTGATTAATTTACAAATTTTTATTTGGTTTTAAAGTTGATTTACATTGTACATAAAATTTGGTTTTAAGATTGATTTACATTGTATATAAATAAATTAAACGCCTTATTCCATTCCCGTTATGGTAAATGTAATTATATCTAATTTAATGACACGTGGCTGTTTTGAGGTTATGCATGTCTACCGCATTCTCTTTATTAGAGTACAAAAACGTTTTCTGAGCTACTTATTGGATTGAATAGCTACCTAAATAATATTTTACAATTAATTTCTTGACACGTGGCTGTTTTGAAGTTATGCATATCTACCGCATACTTTTAGTGTACATTCTGATTAAAATTAAAGTTACTTAATGGATTTAATACCTACCTAAATAATCTTTTACAATTAATCTATTGACTCGTAGTTGTTTAGAGGTTATACAAATATGCATATCTACTACATTATTTTTAGTATACAAAAACGCTTTCGGATGAAAATTAAAGTAGGTTATAGATAATGGAACATTGGATATTGAATACCTATACTACCTAATTAATCTTTTACAAAAAAAAAGAAATAATAATGATGATAAAAATAAAATAAAAAAAAAAATAAATTATGTTTTTTTGAAATCGACTCATAGGGTCCGGGGTATTCAAAAGGGGGTCGAAATTCGGTTATTTTTTTGATTTTACGCGTAGTTTCCGAGATATTTTTGTATTTACTCATAGCTTGTTTCTTTCCGAATCTGATTACCTTGTTAACATTTCTGGAGGAGTTTCAGGGCAATGAACGGTGAAAGGTCTCATTCCCGGAGCCTTAAGACTCCCTTCCGTGACCGCTCGAGATCTAAGCGCAGCGAGGTCGGTGCCCGACCCAGATCTCGCAGCCGCAGCCACGAGCGACGCCTGAAAGAGCGAGAACTAGCCCTCCAGCGGGAGCAAGATCGGCTTCAACAGATGAAAGAAGATTTGCAAAGGGAACGCGACGCCGAGCGCCGCTCGAGGAGGAGTGAGCGCTGCAATTCCCCGAGGCCAAGCCGGACTCGACGCAGCCGGAGCAGAGCATCGCGAGCTGGGACCGCCCGGGAGCCTCGCAGCCGCAGTCGGCAGCCAACCGCCAGAATAAGACGAGACAGAGTCGGAAGGGACTCCGCAAGCACCGATCGGCGACATACCAGGTCATGTAGTCCTACCTTTTCTTCCAAAGATATTGTTCACATAATTAAGTCGATTAAGGATGTCTTGCCAACCCAGCCGTCAGGTCCGAGCCAAGTTCCGGCTAATAGAAATATCGATCATAAGAACATTATTCCAGAATTTAATCCATCTGACAAAACCCAAAGAATTCAAGTCTGGCTAAAGAAGGTAGATGAATGTGCAAGGGTCTACGGCTGGGATGAAAAGACAATAATACATTTTGCCATGCAGAAGCTGTCGGGGCTAGCTAAAACATGGTTTAACAGCCTCAACACTATTTTGTTCTCTTGGGAGGAGTGGCAAGTTAAATTGGTTAACGCCTTCCCATCAGAGCAAAACTATGGCCAACTGCTAGAAGACATGCTAAAGCGTAGAAGTAAGATTAATGAACCTGTAGAAGTTTATTTTTACGAAAAGTTGGCGCTGTTGAACCAATGCGAAATTACTGGTAGGCGCGCAGTCGATTGCCTCATCCATGGCATAGGTGATAGAATGTTGCGGTCTAGTGCCTTGGCACTTCGATGCGAGGATCCTGATCAATTGCTTAAATTCTTACTAAGTAATAATAAGGAGCCGTATGCCCAGTATCCATTACCTAAAGATAGAAATTCAAATGGGGGGGATGATAAAACGCATAGCCGTATTGGAACGAAGTCGAATCCAAATTTATTTTGTTATAATTGTAGGGAGAAGGGTCATCCCTACTCTAAATGCTCACGACCGTTGCTCAAATGTAATGTATGTCAAAAAATAGGGCATAAGGCCGAGTCTTGTACTTCTAGGTCTGACGCGGGGCCGGCCAAGACCGAAGGTGTAGCTAAAATCTTGCGCATATCTGGATCGAACCCGAATGATAAATTCATGAAACCAGTATGCGTTAATGGTGTGACCCTAGAAGCATTCGTAGATCTAGGTAGTGAAGTTACTCTTATACGCGAGACTAATTTTGCGAGCCTTGGGATTTGTCATGACGGCTTACCATCTACGATGAAGGGATTTGAGAAAAATTTAGTGCAATCCTTGGGATCAACAGACCTGACTTTGACAATCGATGGTGTGACCGCTATCGTTTCGTGTAGGGTTGTTAGCGACAGTTTCCTTGAAAAACCCGTTCTCGTGGGCCAGACATACTCCGAGCAACCACATGTCATAGTTTATAAAGACGCAAACAAATTACAGTTTCTACACGTAGGCAGTGAACTGCCAGACATACGCGATGATGAGGGACAGTTAGAGAGAATAAGGATTATCGCGCATAATACAATTTATGGTGCTGTTAGCGTACGAGCTGCCACGAGTACTATGGTTAATGGTAGCTTAATGTTAGATACTAAGGTCGTGGGGAAACCTAATGAACAATATGTAGTGTGCGGGGGTATTTACGAAGTGAAACAAGGTATTCTTTTTATAATGGTAATGCCGTGTTCTCTGCCCTGCCGATTACAAGAAAACTTTGTGGTAGCACGGGCGGAGCGCATTCAGGCTGTGTGTAGGCTAGCTAGCGTAGGTACTTCATTTAGCTCCGATACCCATGCAACGGAAATCTCAACTCCACCTTTAGATGAAAGTCTAGTTCAGATAGGTGAGGCTGTTAATAAAACTGACAAAATAAAGCTTATGGAACTACTACAGCGTTACAATGATTGTTTTGCTTACGATCTCGCCAGTTTAGGGTGCACAAATATAACCGAGATGAAAATCGAACTTAGTAGCACACGGCCAGTCGTATATAGACCGTATAGGCTGTCGCATCACGAACGCGAAAAGGTCCGTTTAATGGTAGACGAAATGTTACATGCGGGGGTAATTAGGGAGTCGGTTTCGAATTACTCTAGCCCTATCATATTAGTTCGAAAAAAGGATGGTGGTGTTCGACTGTGCGTTGATTATCGGATGTTAAATTCGGTCACAGTCAAGGAGCGATACCCCATGCCGATCATAGAGGACGAGATCGCTCGTCTAGCCGGCCAGGCTTGGTTCATAACGCTTGACCTTATGTCTGGTTACTACCAGGTGCCAATCTCCGAGGACAGTCGACATCTGACCGCGTTTGTCACGCCGGATGGTCAGTACGAGTACAATCGTATGCCATTCGGCTTGGCAAACGCGCCCGCGGTTTTCCAGCGGATGATGAACCATGTCCTCGGTCCGGCTAGGTTCGATAAAGCCACCGTATATATTGACGATGTACTGATTTACGGTAAAACGCCTGCTGAGTGCTTGGAAAAATTGGAGGATATCCTGCTCTCATTAAGAAAAGCCAATCTCAAGCTTAACCTGTCCAAGTGCAGTTTTTTGCAAGACAAAATTAATTATCTAGGCTTCGAGATAAGTGCGGCCGGTATGCGCCCTGGAAAAATGAAAATTCAAAGCGTGGTCGATTTTCCCCGTCCTGATAACGTGCACGGCGCTCGACAATTTCTTGGGCTTGTAAGTTATTTCAGGAAATTCATACATGGTTTTGCGCAACTGGCACAGCCCATCACGACATTGTTGAAGAAAAATGCCGTGTGGGAGTGGGGAAAAGATCAAGATGATTCATTTAAAATCTTGAAAGAGAAACTGGTTAAGAGGCCTGTATTGGCGATTTACGACCCGACAGCGGAAACTGAGCTCCACACGGACGCCAGTAGGTTAGGTGTAGGTGGTATTCTTTTACAGCGCACTGAGGGGAGTGGGGGTGCCTTTCATCCGGTGGCGTACTATAGTCGTCAAACCACACCGGAGGAAAAGAACTTCCACTCCTACGAGTTGGAAACGTTAGCCGTCATATGTGCATTGAAAAAGTTGAGAGTATACTTATTAGGCAAACCATTCAAAATTGTAACCGATTGTAGCGCGCTGCGCTCGACTTTCGAGAAACGCGACCTTATACCTCGAATAGCTAGGTGGTGGCTAGCATTACAGGAGTTTGAGTGCACAGTTGAATATAGGGCTGGGAGTAAAATGGGACATGTGGACGCATTATCAAGGAATCCTATCGCTGACAATGAGATCGTATGTCCAGAACAATATCCCGCCGTTATGGCAATTAGCGACAATGATTGGTTACTCACACTACAACTAGGTGACTCAGAACTGTGCCGAATTCGTGATATACTCAGTAATGACCTAGAACCCAAGAGCTTGGAGTATATTAAATCTAACTATGTAATACGAGATAATAAGTTATTTAGATGCGTGGGGGGCGACAGCGAGTCTTTGAGGTGGGTAGTTCCGAAAGGGGCAAGGTGGCAAATCTGCAAAAGAAATCATGATGATATTGGTCACGTGGGGTTCGAAAAGACGTTAGAGAAAATTAAAGGAAATTACTGGTTCGCGAAGATGAAAAGGTTTATCAAGAAGTATGTGGGAGCCTGCATCGAATGTGCATATGCCAAAAAGACTGCAACGACACGCGAAGGGCTCCTACATCCTATTGAAAAGATTGAAAAACCTTTTCATACACTACACATTGACCACCTTGGGCCTTTCGTACGATCCAAATCAGGAAATACTTACATACTGGCTGTGGTTGACGCCTTCACAAAGTTCTTGTTTATTAAACCAGTCAGAAATACTAAGACTCAGAATGTGCTTAAAGCATTAGAGGATATTTTTGACACGTTCCGTACGCCTGAAAGAATAGTTAGTGACCGCGGCTCTTGTTTTACTTCCCACGCTTTTAAGAGATTCTGCCTTGGTCGTGGTGTTAAGCATATACTAAACGCAGTTGCGAGTCCAAGATCGAATGGCCAGGTTGAGCGATACAACCGAACGATCCTGGACGCGCTGACTGCTCAAAACCTTAAGGGAGATGAAAAGGATTGGGATAAAAGTCTGGGGAGGATTCAGTGGGGACTGAATAATACCGTACAGAAGACAATAGGTAGGGCACCTGCAGAAGTCATGTACGGGGCGGCGATGATAAGCGAGTATAATCCAATGTTGAACGAGGTAACTGACGAAACTAGACCTGAATCGTCCCTGTCATCGATTCGTGATGAGGTGAAGTGTAATATTAATGAGGCTCAAGACGCACAAAAAAGACGTTACGACCAGGGTAGGCGACCAGCACGTTCGTACAACAATGGCGACTTGGTTAAGATCACGAAGGTGGCTTTTCAAAATAATGGTAAAAGCACCAAACTTATGCCGTCATACGAGGGCCCTTTTAAAATAATTAGAGTGCTGGGCAACGATAGGTATAGGGTTGCTCCAATCCCAGGTTATGAAGGAATGAGACATAGGCGAAAAACCACGGTAGCCGCCGATAGGATGCGACCGTGGATTCACATAACAGCATTAGAAGTTGATGATGATAGTGACAAAGAGATAGTTTATGATAGGAATGATATTGATGATGATTGCTAAGAATGATATTCATATAGTCGTGAAGTCTGTATATAACATAATCTCATTATTAGTTGCTGATCATGTGTTTATTATCTTGTTTCAGGTCAAGCGACGGAAGACGCGGAAATGGTTGGCGCTCCTAACTTGACCTGGGACGAGAGGCTGTCTATTGGTTATTTCATTGGATAAATGGTTAACTGGTTACTGGATACATGGTTAATTGGTTACTGGATATATGGTTAATTGGTTACTGGATATATGGTTGATTGGTTACTGGATATATGGTTGATTGGTTACTTAGTTACTGGTTAAACGGTTAATTGGTTACTTGGATACTGACTATGCTTAATTGGTTACTGGATAAACTGTTAATTGTCTTATACTACTACAAGTTAATTGTACTTAATTATAAATACAAAAATAATACTTAAGTGTTACTAGGAAGTTTCTTAAGACTTGGTAATGACTAATGATTTGTTTTTAATTTATCTAATTTCATTATGTCATTTTTGTTTGGTCATATAGTGCCTAATAACAATAATATTTTTTTTTCTCTTATATTTTTTTTAATGTATAGCGTCATTATAATCAGATGGAATGTCATTCGCTGTCGAGTGTAAGGTTCCACCGGGTACGTGCCTGGGTCATGCACGTCGCCAGGATGGTCGAGTGTAAGGTTTTGTTGCACCATGGCGTGTACATTAAATTATTTATCATAAAAAGTAGTTTTACTGACCATTCCGGTGACGTCATAGTTTGGTGGAAGGGCAAAAAGAGCGGGAGTTGGCACAAATGGCGCGAGTGGCATTCTAGTTCAGGGAGCGTAACTGGATGGGAGTATTGTATTGTATAACAGGTTAAAGTAGTTGTACCAAGGAGTTGCTTATTCTAGTCTAGTTGTGTTTGCTGGTTATTTAATGTAAAGTGTTTGCTGTAATAAACCTAAAGTGAAAAACTGCAGTGGCGTTGACTATTATTTTGAGGTGTCCTACACGACAATTAATTTTAAATGGTTTCTGAGAAGTTGTGTCAAGTAAACATGTGTGGGAACAAACAGCCGACGAAAAAAACGACCATGTTGAAAATATTGGTTAAGGGCTAACAAAAAAAGGTTACCACTTTACCAACACGAGGGGATTCTTGACCTAAGAGAGAAAAGCTGATGTGGTGCTCAGTTAATCTCGGAACAGTGGAGGAAGGTGTATTAATAACAGGATAGGAATAGAACATAATTAAAGATCAGGAAAAGGTAAATGTAGGTAGGTACCTACAAAGTGAGAGCAGTGTTTTCTAGAAGTGAAAATCAACACAACAGGTAAGTTTTCACATTTATTATCTTTCGCGTATACAAGTGCTTTATTCCGACGCTTCGAAATATGATTCACGTGATATAAACTGATTAAACTTGTTTCATTGCAATGAGTAATACTAACAAACACAGGTCATTAAAAATATTATTATTCAATAAATTGGTATCTAAAGTTTATTTCGAATTTTAGCGAGAGGACCGCCTGTTTATCTCTACTTTGAATCGTCTTTAACCCATCGAATCCCAGGCATTTGAAGTGCTTAGGTATATACCATGAATGTAGGATTAATATGGATTTGACAACGTTATAATAATAGCAAGAACGAAAGGGATGGTCATATGAAACTTTTTACTAGTGGAAGTGAAAAGGAACGATAATCGTCCGTCCTTATCACTGTGCCACTATTTTTTGTGTGTGTGTGCATTAGATGCTAAATGTAAGTGCCAGACAAATGCGTTGAACACGTCACTAAGTGCCTGTGTGGCACTTTCGTCTTAGTAGTAAGTGACTATGTCTATCCCTCTTAGTGGCACACTATGTGCGGCCCCTCGGTATATACTAAATGTACTTCCGTCATCATATGATGACGCTGGGGCTCAGAGTCTTAATATATGTAGTGTTATACAAATTATCGAAAAATTATAAATAATGGATGTTGATAAATGAGAAGTCCATAAATGATTCGCGTGCACGTTGTAGCGTAGGAAATGTCATAGTAGAAGGCACATCGCATGCACATCAATATAAGGTCTCCAAGAGGCATGTGGTTAATCACACTTGACAGTTCACAGTGACAGTTGTATTCACTATACAATCCGCTATTATTTAGATTAAGTATGGATTAGCTCTACATATGCTTATGTATAGGTTTTACCTGTCACTCCTCATGTCAGGCAAACTTCTGTTGATGGATATTTTATCGCTGACTAGTATATTGTAAGAGTGCAGTTGATACAATTCTCTCGCAGTGATCAGCTCCCGTTGAGCAAGCTGCACCGGCCGCCCACCTTCTCCAGCACCTCTTACTGGTGCATAGTTATTACTATTAATTATATCTGAAAAATTATTATTTTTCTAAGTAATTATTCTGTATAACTAAAAAGAAAGTATGAAGAAGATTATTATTATCACCAAACACTTAAACAAAAAAGAAATAAAACTCTAATTAGAGTTACAATTGTAATAAAATCAAAAAAGAAGCAAACAAGTATGTACGTACGTAAGTTGTACATAAGAAAATATACCCTTGTTGATATAGTTTTGAAGTTCACCAATTTTTTATGACTACTTTAATTAAGTGTTTGAAAATAACTTGATTTTGAACTTCATTAATGAATTTTTTCATATAGTAAAACAATGTTGCCAAATAATCATAAATAAACCATCCATGACCTTAGATCTAATCAGTCACGGCCGCAGCAGTCAGTGAGCAGTCATAATGAATGGCCATCAGATAACCCTCAGTAGGTACCAAAACAGTATGAGTTTTGTCCTTTATCACAAAAAAAGTATTTACTTAGACCAACCAAATACAAAACTGAGTAATCTGCAGCAATCGGCAACTGACAGCCCGCAACGGCTCTGTTGCGGCCCGCAAGCCTCCTTGTCTATTTTGTATTATATAAAGAACACATTGTGATTAATAAAACGTTATTTACATAAGAGTGTATTGCTATATTCCCAGTCAGTAACAAAGTGCCGCCCGCATCAGATTTGTTAACTACTATTTTTCGGCAAGAATCGAGAATTCCCGGTTCAGGTACTGTACTTGTATAGAATGCCAGAACCGGGAGCCCACCCTATATGTGGCCCTTGGGTGCTAAGCCCTGTATTACAATAAACATTTACGCTTCTAAGAGAAATCACAATGAAACCTAATTTATACAATATAACATTTAGCCCATATTTAAGTTGTATTTGTTGAACTTAACCATCATTTATGTACTATTATCTGAATAAGTGCAAGGGCCGAACTTGAATGTATTTATTCAAGGTTTGCTCATCCATTTTTGCAACTATGCCACTGGGACTTACCATCTGATAAATTGCCTTTACCAAATCCCCCAATATAATGACCAACAATTACTCTCATGCCACTCTTCTCTGTGTTTGATTGTCCATTTTGCCAGCTACAACAAATAAATACAGATATTAGTATTAGTGGCATCAAAACCAACTATGCAAGACAATTTTCATTTATTATAAATTAAAATTACCTTTTGCCCCAATCTTCATGGTTTCTTCTTATTGTATTGTATAATTCCATACTAACGTACAACATGGCATTGATCAAAAATATCAATATAATTATTAAAGTTATTATTTTCTTCTTTCTACCTCTGCACAGCAGAGACCAAAATTCCTAGGAACAAATTAAATGGCTCATTAATTACTGATAAATAATCATCAAGATATAAAATAAATATTCAACATCCATAATTTTACTTACGCCTTGCAGCATCTCTGTCACAAAAATCTTAGATGTTCAACTTCAACTACTATGAAATAAAAATAAAAGTGCTCTTAAACTACGCCAGCTGATAATGTCCTATGGGTTTCAATAGTCATCATTGCAACCAATTCTTCTTTTCTATGGAGCAAATAAAACTGTGTCACGAGAATAAATTGTTGTTTCGAAACAAACGGGCCCATTCAATTTATTGAGATCATCATCCGAATCCGAATCCAAAAGCACCAACACCAGCCCAGCGAAGAAAACTTCTAAAAGCATCTGTCACTGTCAAGTGTCAAGTCAAATGTCAATATGTCATTAGAACGACCGTTCGGATGTAATCACATATTTTTAAATAAGTTTTATTGAATCCCCCCTTCATCCCTTATACTGTAATTTATTTGCGTTAAAGGCAAAATTTAATGCAAATTTCGTTTGGATTATTTGCCTACTGAACACAAAAATTTTTGAGTATTAAGTATTGCTTAAATTCTTGAATATTATGCTCAAAAAACACAAATACAAGACGACTTGTTTTTGTATAGTGAAGTGTGATGTAGGCAGCATGATTTAAGTACTTTAACCACGACCAACGATCGTTTGGCAGTTTTTGATATTATTTCTGCTATGTTTTGACAGTTCGTAGTGTTTTGTTTCCCGACAGTTGATTTCATCTTTGTAACTTCTCTTCAGTAACTTGTATTATTTGAATGAACTAATGTGATCCTGTGAATTCCATAGAATCTTTACAATGGGGAAAAAATCTAAGCGATTTCGGAATGAATCGAAGAATAAAAATGCGAAGATTGCGAAGTTTGGACGTAAAAAAATTAAGGGGCAAGGAACCAGAGGAAGGTACTTTAACCTGTTCGATTCAAAAAATGAAAATGACCCTCAAACGCAGATTCTACCAACTGGAACTGAAAATAGAAATGAAGAGTACACAAATATGAAGATAACTACGGTATATTTTAGTATTAGAAATTAGTTATATTCGGCTTGATAGAATTTCAAAAAGTTTTCAAAGTTTTGGAACTTATACAAGGTGCCACTCGTTCACAAGAAAAGTTGTATGTGATCACATTCGTTGTTACTAGGTAGTTTAGTTTAAAAATTCACAAACTTCTTAGGTGAATTTTATTATTTGGAAATATATGACAAATAAAAAAAAAGTTCTTTCTAATAATATTTATTTGTTACATGGATAAATGTATCCAAAGACAAAAATAGTGTCCTAATGGCTTACAACATTTTTTTGATTCAGGACATTGATTTTTGTAAATGCAACTTTGTGTAGCCATGACTTGCTAGCAGAGATTATTTTCTAAAGAATTTTTATAACAAGACATTTGAAGACAGTACCAACAATAATGCAAATGTTTTTACAATTATGTGTGTTATCGGGAAGGACATATTTAAAACATGTACTTTGAATGTAGAAAGTTGTTCACTACATATGACAAAAATCTATGGAAAAGGAATTTCCGCAAGAATTTAATTACATCCCAATGTTTCGACACTTACAACAGCCTATAAAAAAAAAGAAAGAAGAAAATGTATTCGTTTATGCAATATAATATGTTTCCATAACTTTATTTCATGAATAACTACTAACTATTGTAGTTGAGGGAGCGTTCAAGTATTACGTAACCCAATTTTGGGGGAGGGGTGTCTCGTAAAACGTTACGATGCGTTACATGGGCGGAAGACGGTCTTCCTTACAACACGTTACGTAGGTAACATAGTTTTTTTTTTTAAGTAAAAGCGTGGGGAATCAAAACTCCCAAATTGGCAACCCTTTTCAGGTACGTTTGACGGGGAGTCCCTCGAAGGTCTGATCGCCATTTAAAAAAAATAAAAAAAATCAAAACAATTGATAGGTTTTATGTGGAAACTAGCTGGATTAACTACAGTAATAATTAGTAAAATACCATATTTGTCTTAGACAATCAAAGGACACATGTATTCATTTGTTCAAGTAAATAGACAAAATAGAAAAGCATAGACAATATAAACATACGCAGAATAAGAGAATGGCCAGTAAGTGGCGCTCAGGTTATATTATTAAAACCTGTTTAGTTTATGTTCCAACACCTGCCCTTGAACTAAACAGTTTTTAAACCAAGATTAGAAACACAATTTAAATGTTTATCTTTACACAAAGGCTTAGTTAAAACATCCGCAGGCATTTGATCCGTAGACAAGTATTCTAAGTTAATAATTTTATCACTCACAACTTGCCGCACATAATGATGTCGAATGTCTATATGTTTGCTTCTGCTATTATTGATTTGACTATTGCAAATCTTCTGCGCTGACTGACTATCGTTATACAAAGTAATAGGTAAGCATTTACCTAGGCATTCATGTAAGAAAGTCCTGATGAATGCAGCTTCTTTAGCTCCCTCGCATAGTCCCATGTACTCCGATTCTGTCGAAGATAAAGCTATGGTTCTTTGCTTACGACTCTCCCATGACACAGCCGAATTGCTTATCTTGAACACGTAACCTGTATACGAGCGTCGGTCCAGCGGATTAGACGCCCAATCTGCATCTACATATCCTGTAACAGATAAGGTTGATTTCTCATATTGTAAGGAATAGTCTATAGTTCCTTTCAAATATCGAAGAACACGCTTCGCTGCTTTCCAATGCATCTCAGAATAACAGTTGTTGAACTGGCTCAATAGGCTTGCTGCATGTGCAATGTCGGGTCTTGTGCACACCGCTAAATACATGATACATCCAATCATACTTCTGTACTTGGACTCTGGATCACAGTGTTTTCCTTTTTCAAATTTCAAACCAGTCTCCAAAGGTGTACTCACAGGCTTGCAGTCTGTCATATTGAATTGTTCCAATACCTTTTGTATATAATTTTTCTGATCAAGAGTAATTTTGTTTTTATCTTGAGTCAATCTCATGCCCAATATATGCGTAGCACGACCAAGGTCCTTCATCTCAAATATTCTCATCAATTCTGTCTTCAGCTTTCTCTTTTCCTCTGTATCTTTGCTAAAAATCAAAATGTCATCCACATATAATGCTAGTATAATGAGATTACCAGTAGAATCCGATTTAATGTAAACACAGGGTTCGCTGAGTGATTTTCTGAACTTGAGAACCTTCAGGGCATTATCAATTTTGTCATACCAGGCCTTCGATGCCTGTTTCAATCCATAGACTGCTTTGTTAAGTCTAAACACGTAGTTTTCTTTACCTTTTACTTTATACCCATCTGGCTGTTCCATATAGACAGTCTCCTTTAAGTCACCATTGAGAAACGCTGTCTTAACATCCATGTGGTCAACATTCATGTCTAAGTTGACTGCCAGGGCAAGTAAAGTCCGTATTGTCGAGTATCTTACCACAGGCGAATAGGTCTCATTGTAGTCTATGCCATATTCCTGGGTAAAACCCTTAGCTACGAGTCTAGCTTTATAACGAAGTAACTGAGCTTCTAATCCAAGTTTCTTCTTGAAAATCCACTTACATTTTACAGCTTTCTTTCCAGCAGGTAATGATGTCAATGTCCAGGCTTTGTTCTTTTCAAATGACTTGTACTCATCTACTATAGCTTCCCACCAGTATTCTTTTTCTGGTCCTGACAGCGCTTCACGAATAGTCTTTGGTTCAGCACCTTGACTTGCAGCTGTCATAGCAATAACACTATTAGCGGAGTCATATTCACTAGAACGATGTAACATCATTTGGGTCATCTTGATAACTGATACCAGATGTGCTCAGCTCATTTTCGGATATTTCAAGTACTTCGGAAACATTATGTACTTCTGGTATTTTGGTTACATCAGGTACTTTAGGTACATCAGGTACTTCAGGTACATCAGGTACTTCATGTTCTTCAGGTACTTCGAGTACATCAGGTACTCCGAGTGCATCAGGTATATCAAATACATCAGGTACTTCTGGCACTTCAAGCACATGAGGTACTTCGGGTACTTCAGGCAACTCCATAACAGGATCAGCTGGCAAAGAATCACATTTTAAAGGAGTTTCATCCATGCCATCGCTAGTTAAATGTAACTGACAATCAGTAATAGGGGTTTGCTGACTCAGTTTTATATCTTTATACATTTTATCTTCTAAAAAGTGTACATCTCGAGACTTGATACATTTAGACGGGTTTTCAGGATCAATCAGTCTATAACCTTTTGATGCTTCGCAATATCCCACAAATACATACATTTTGCTCTTTGCATCCAATTTCTTACGTTTTTCTTTGGGAATCATTGCATAGGCAACACAGCCAAATACTTTCAAATTAGATAGGTTGACTTTATTACCTGACCATAGTTCTTCAGGTGTGGTGCCTCTTACCGCCTTACTTGGTGACTTATTCTTGATATGTATTGCTGTATTCAACGCCTCGGCCCAAAACCTCTTGTCCATTCCAGCATCCTGCAGCATGCAGCGTGCAGCCTGCATCGTCGTGCGGTTGCATCTCTCCGCGACCCCGTTCTGAGCTGATGAATAAGGCACGGTTGTCTGGTGCTGGATGCCATGCTCTTTCAGAAACATCTGGAACTGTTTATTCACATATTCAAGGCCGTTATCAGAACGTAATGCTTTTATCTTTAAATCAGTTTGATTTTCCACAAAGCTCTTAAAAGTTTTAAATACAGACAATACTTCAGCTTTGCTTTTAATGAAATAGCCAAAAGTCATTCTAGAATAGTCATCAATAAATGTCAAGAGATATCTACAACCACTGAATGAGGAAACTGGCATCGGTCCCATTAAATCACTATGGATTAGACCTAGTTTCTCAGTAGCTCTTGTATAAGATCTTTTTGGGAAAGGTAATCTACTTTGTTTCCCTTCAAGACATGCTACGCAGGGAGTATGCTTATCATCAGTGTAATCTATTCCACTAGCCATACCTCGTTTTAGCAAATCCATACTCCGTCTATTCAGGTGCGCCAGTCTCCGGTGCCACAAGTCCTGGGATGGCTTCATTCCACACAGGTTAGCAGCAGCATCATCACCACTTGACAAGATTTCTGGTATAGGCTCACCCAAATCCAAAGAGTGACAGGCCGCAGCTTGTTCGTTTCCATGTGACACTGTTGACACTTGACGCTCCATATCCAGTTCATAGACGCCGTTCACCTTCGTAGCACTGGCAATTACTTCTTTGCCACAGTAAATTATGCACTTTTGCTTCTTAAAATGCACTTCCAGTCCTTTATCTACCATCTTGCCAACGGAAATAAGATTGGTTGACAATCCGGGCACGTATATAACGTCACTCAATTTCGTAGTTTCATTGTGCCCTTTTAACAACAATTCCACCGTTCCATATCCTTCACTATGCAACTTTTCCTTATTAGCAACGGTAACTGAACGCGGCGAGTCTTCAACATAATCTTTAATTAGTGTTTTGGAATTTGTCATATGTGACGTTGACCCACTGTCAATGTAAAAAGAGTTTGACTTTATGTCAACAGCCAAAGCGGTTATTAAAGATCCATTCCACGCTTTATCAGTCTTCTCACTCTTATTAGCTTTATTCGGACAGTTCTTTGCATAATGATTCGGTTTCTTGCATATGAAACATTTAACTTTTGTAGAATGTTTATTGACACTTTTCGAACTTGTACCCCGGTTCGTAAACATAGAACTTTCTTCAGATTTATCGTCCCTTCGTAAATTTTCTTGAAGTAATTTACTTTTTACTGTTTCACTAGACAATTTAATGTTTGAGTTTTCCAACGCCATTATAAGTGGATCATAGTCTGGTGGTAGCCCACTCAACATAATAACTGACAGGAAATCATCATCTAATGGAGCATTTATGTCTCGTAGTTGTTGATCTACATCGGTGATCTTCAAGAGATACGCCTCCATATCTTTAAATTGCTCTAGTTTTAATCCAAATAACGTACGTAGCAGTCCTAGCCTTCTGCATAAGCCTTTATCTTCATAGGCCTTTTTGAGGTTGTTCCAAGCTTCGTAACCAGTCTTTGCGTTACGTACATGCGAAAAAGATGATGGGAGCACCATTAGGCATATTTTTGCAAGCGTTTTCTGTTGTTTACGATTGTCACTGACCTTGGGAACGCCGGTTGACGATTCCTCTATGCAATCCCATAAATCTTCGTGTATCAAGTACATACGCATCAAAAACTTCCAGTTTCCGTAGTGTGATATTCCACCGAGCTTTTGAAAATTAACCGCGATCCCGGAACTAGTCGCTGAAGACCTCGCTGCCGGCAATTCATCATCCGACATTTCGAATAAATTTTACACTTTTGCCGAAAAATTTTTACGTACTTATTATTTTCGTAATCTGGGCCCTAACCTGATAGGTTTTATGTGGAAACTAGCTGGATTAACTACAGTAATAATTAGTAAAATACCATATTTGTCTTAGACAATCAAAGGACACATGTATTCATTTGTTCAAGTAAATAGACAAAATAGAAAAGCATAGACAATATAAACATACGCAGAATAAGAGAATGGCCAGTAAGTGGCGCTCAGGTTATATTATTAAAACCTGTTTAGTTTATGTTCCAACAACAATTTTGATTTTGATTTGTAATTTGTTCTTGTATGTTGGCAACCTATATAACTTTTTGCGACTTTACGGTAAAAATGGTCATTTGAGTGTTACGTAAAGGTGCATGCAGACCAAAAGAGCATTCGCTGTTCTATCCCCCTACTCTACGAAATTCGATCGTTACACGAAACGTGATTCGTTGATTTCGTAGAGTGGGGGATAGAACAGCGAATGCTCTTTTGGTCTGCATGCACCTTAACGCTTAGAGAGGGGGCTACAGAAAAACGTTACGGTGCGTTAAAACGGGGGGACAGGGGGTCAAAAATCTTCAAAACTTGCGTTACGTACCTAATACTTGAATGCTCCCTGAAGAAAGTATTATATAGATAAGACAAGTACAGATGAACATGCTTTACACGTCTCATGTGTTTTGTTGGTTCACAAATCTATACCTCCTACATAATTTCAAATGTTTTTATATCACACACCAGAATTATTTTGTTGCTATTAAAAAAATACATAGCCTAAAGTGTATTGCAGTTGATACTCATAATATATTGTAACTGATATTTCAGGTTTAATAATATAAACATTTTATTTTCCATTGTAGCCACAGGTAGTACTAGATATACCATTGGTAGTTATAGCCCAGGTAGTATCAGATATACAAGAAATTGAAATTCTGGCTGAAAAGGAGAAAATAGCATTAGATAGCACACAATGTTTTCAAAAGAAAAGCTTGAAAAAGCCTGAATCTCCACCTAAGGGCTGGATGTTGGGTGGGTTAAAGAGGGCACCAGTAAAAACAGCTGATTTCATACCAATAGGATCTAAACGGAAATTAGTATCAAATTACCGAAATATTAAGTCAAAAGTAAAACCCACACCAGTGGAAAGTCTCGATTTTATATCATTTAAATCTGAAGCAAAAGGTAAAAACAGGTGTTCTGAGATATCAATGCCTAAACCTGTTGAGTCTGATAT
The DNA here is from genome assembly GCA_025490895.1 of Thaumatotibia leucotreta. Taxonomy (NCBI): domain Eukaryota; kingdom Metazoa; phylum Arthropoda; class Insecta; order Lepidoptera; family Tortricidae; genus Thaumatotibia; species Thaumatotibia leucotreta. The sequence continues at coordinate 17,203 of JALPQI010017138.1, forward strand.
AAAGTCCCCACCAGTAGAATGTCCTAATTTTATATCATTTAAAACTGAGAACACAGGTGTCCAGCCAATTACTAAATTTGAACACTCAAATAAAAAACCTAGCCCTTCCACATCAAAAGGTAAAGATATCAAAATAAGAGTGGATCTGCCAGGTAAAACTTGTGTACCAACACAGCTGTTGCCAAAATCTGAAATTAAAGACATAGAGCCAGAATTTATCTCTGTTGACACTGAACCTTCAGAAGTAAAATGTCTTCCAAAAGGACACCTGCTTTTAAGAGCTAGAGAACATTACAAGTATGGATACAATGACATAATTACAGGAACATTTGATGAAAAATTGCAAGAAGACCTTGCTAAAACAGTCTCTATTTGTACAAAAACACCTGGAAATGATTGCTTAAGCATTGCTTTATATGAAGAATTTCAGGATATGATAACAAGATCACAATTTAAGGAGATGTTAGGCTTCCGTGAGAGATTACCAACATTTAAGAGATCTGCAGAAATTTTAGATGTGATCAATAATAACCAGGTGGTAATAATAAGCGGGGAGACTGGTTGTGGCAAATCAACACAGGTAACAATTCCATATATTCCACTTTCCTTATATACTTGAGTTTATATCAGATGTACTTGAAGGGATCCTTAAGTCTGTACTTATATATTATACTTTTATATTAGGTTAGGAAACCATTCCATTGTGGATGGCACACCCAGTGTCTCCTATCTCAATTAATCAAATAATATCATTCCATAATTTTTCATTTAAACTGAGGCTAAAATTCACATCTCACTTTATTTTGTAGACTTATAATTCAAATAAAAAAAAACCGGCCAAGTGCGAGTGGGACTCGCGCGCAAAGGGTTCCGTACCATTATCAATTTATTATTAAAAAAATACAGTTAAATCAACCTACCTCAAAAACTATAGTAGATAATTTTATCAAACCAAAAATCGTTGATAGAGTTTATTAATGTGCATAACATATATTTTTATCAGAATTTTATATTGCGTAGTTTAAAAAATAGAGGGGGGGGGGACACATTTTTCAGACTTTGAGACCTGATATCTCGAAAACGATTTGCTTAAATAAAAATGTGATGTATAAACCTTCATATCATTTTTAAAGACCTTTCTATTAATACCCCACACGTTTATGTACAACTAAAAAAAAAATGTTATCCCTCAGTTACATGTATGGAGGGCCCCCACCCCAATGGTTTTTTTTTACAATTTAGTATCACATTCCTGTAGCGGTTCATACAACACATATCCTTACCAAATTTCGTTACTGTAGCATTTATAGTTTCCGAGTAAATTGGCTGTGACAGACGGACAGACGGACAGACGGACATGACGAATCTATAAGGGTTCCGTTTTTGCCATTTTGGCTACGGAACCCTAAAAATACCCCTACTAGGTCAGAGCCACCATTTGTAGTGCATTAGTTGTAACATAAAATGAACTTTCCAAATTTCGTCTTTATAATCTATATGTTGTAAGACTAAAATCAGCATCTGGGACTGTGAACATCGAAAATCGTAATTTTCTCTCTAATTTAGGGATTATGGGATTCACAGCGATAATTGCTTGGAATTTTCGATCTGGGGCCTCTGTTTGTTGAATACATTTTTAAAGGGGTTCTACATCTGTATTAAATACATGTAATTTATTTGGATTAAACTCGTACGTGGTAGTGGGCGGGGCACAGTCCACGCGGAACTGATGGCCGATGGGATAAAGGCGCTTGGGGACCACGCATCGGAAGAGCAGCGTGGAAAGGCTGACTACATACACATATGGAACGACAATCTGGTTAAGGTCGCGGGAAACCGTTAGTTGAAGGCGGCGGGTGACCGTTCGTTGTTGAGATCCTTGAGGCAGGCCTTTGTTCAGCAGTGGACATCTTTCGGGCCTGAAATTATGATATTTTGATGTTACTAACCGGGGTATGATGTTAGGTACCTACTTATTAAAATATCGGTAATGTGAGGCTAAGTACCTACTTATGTCAAACTTGAGCAAGCAATACGCAAACAATAGGTAAGCGGGACGTACCTACTAATAATCATTTACGTTTACATAACTTTAAAATATACATAGATATACCTTAATGTAACTTTATATTTCCTTTGTTTAGGTGCCACAGATAATTCTTGATGATGCCCTATGCCAAAACCAAGGTGCTTACATACACATTCTAGTGACTCAACCTAGGAGGATAGCTGCCTATTCATTAGCCAGCAGAGTAGCCCAGGAAAGGGCGGAGAAATTGGGAAATTCCGTTGGATATGCTTTGCGATTAGAAAAGTAAGATTTTTTTATAGTTAAATAAATTACTTGAAGTGGATATTGTTTTTTTTTCAGACACATTCTGTATAGGTAGATTAGTTAAAAATTATGTTACGAAGACATTAACTCTTACTACTTTGTTTTCAGAACAGACTGTAGACCTCGTGGTAGCATTATGTACGTGACTACTGGCATACTCCTGGCTGACTTGGAAGTCAATCAGGGGTTAACTAAGTTCAGCCATATCATACTGGATGAAGTTCATGAAAGGGATAGCCATTTGGACTTATCCATGTGCATGTTGAAGAAGGTATCCGTAGAATTTCTGTAGCTCGTAATTTAGGTACTGAAAAATGATCATGACTGTAAAGAAAAGTTACTGACAGGATGTGGTTTGTTTACATAACGAACAGAAAATAAGTGTGATATGCACCTTGCGTCTTAAGAAAAAATGGGACATGGAAGCATTTAAAGAAATAGGCATTTGTATAAACTATTGCTGTCGCTTTGAACGGCCTAGAGCTCCGTTACGCCTAAGAAAGGGACAACTGCTGTTTCGCATGATAATGCCTTCATAAAATTGGCGAAAACTAAGTTTCGTAGTCGCGATTGCGCCGTCTGTGCACAATCTGTAGGAACTCGTTACTATACTCGTTCAAGCAACTGCTGTCAGTTAAAAAGGCGGCAAATTATTTTTTTTAATCGGAGCCAACTCTTTGCGTCTACATTTTTTGAATTTACCTCTTTTTAGGGTTCCGTAGCCAAAATGGCAAAAACGGAACCCTTATAGTTTCGCCATGTCCATCTGTCCGTCTGTCCGCAGCATAGCTGAGTGCTAATATTAAAAATCTGGTACAGGTATACATATTATAATAATACTAACAAACTGGTACATTAAAAACTTGAAAAAAAAAATATTTTTCGGGTACCTCCCGAACTGGTGAAGTGTGGATGTTTTTTTTACTTGATGCAATCCTATAGTGTGGGGTATCATTAAATAGGTCTCTTGAAAAGAATAAGGGTTTATAGAAGAAAGATAGAATTTTTTTTTCTAAAGTCAATATTTTTGGAGATAATTGCTCCAGAAGAAAAAAAAATTGTGCCCCCTCTAACTTTTGATCCGTAGGTCCAAAACATGTGAAAAAAAAACATAAAAATGGGCTTCTAGAGTACTAAAATAAAACTATTTCGAACATAATCGGCCCAGCCGTTTTCGAATAACTACGGAACCTTACACTGAGCATGGCCCGACATGCTCTTGGCCGGTTTTTATTGCTACTGGCTGCGGTTACTAAACAGAGTATAGTACGAAGGGCATTTATTCTATTTAGGACAACTTTTTAATACCTACTTTCTATTGTTTTAAAACTATTTACTCTAATAGGTACTTGAAGAACGTCGCGACTTGAAAATCATTCTGATGAGCGCAACTATTGACAGTCGCCGACTTTGCACTTATTTTGGCAACTGTCCTGTCATTCATATTGAAGGTCTGACATATCCCGTGCAAGGTTTTTATATGGAAGATATTTTGTCAATGACGGGGTACAGACTGCCAGCAGACAATTCTATTTTCACAGACAAGGATAGTAACGGCCATCTTAGCGAATCGAACCTAACTAAACAAGAAAAAGATATGAAGTATAGAGCTGAAATAGGTATATATTTACATTTTAATGTGAATTAATTGTATTTAGTTCCTTTCCTTCGTCTTTCCATGAAATACCTAGTACCTATTATAAATATCTGACTGAGAAAATTAATTTTAGACCCCTGGCTGAGACGCTTCAAAAGTAGATTAAACGAAGATATATATAACACACTCCAAGACCGAAGAATTGAAAAATTAAACTTCGATTTAATTATAGCCCTCCTAATGCACATATCTAATGGTCCGCCGGGAGCTGTGCTAGTATTTTTACCCGGTATCCATGATATATTCAAACTTATTCGAATGATGAACGAAAGTGAAATGTTTCCTCATTCAAATTATCAGATTTACCCGTTACATTCGAAACTGGCTACAATAGACCAACGCAAGATATTCAAGAGGCCACCTCCACATATCAGAAAAATAATCATAGCCACGAATATAGCAGAGACATCCATAACTATTGATGATATAGTATATGTTGTGGACTGCGGTCGGGTTAAGATGAAAGGGTTGAATGTGGAAAGCAATGTTTCAACGCTATTGACTGAATTCGAATCTAAAGCAAATTTAATGCAAAGGTACCTACTTATTTAAAGTTAGACTAAATATTAAATACATACGTAACGTACACAGGGGTCTCTTTCAGTATTATAATATATACACGGTGGAATTTAATCGGTGAACAGGAACCCATTTTTCTAATTCAGTAATCGATGGCGGTCACGTTTATGTAGTACTTAAGTGGAACCAAGTTTTTTTTTAGCATACATTTTTTTTATGTTGAAATTAAAATTTATTGTCACCCTACTAATGGGTTAGTCTGAAAAGTTTAATACCTCTTTTCAAACTATCAGCCATAGAAACTTAAAACATAAATGAGCAATAACCACTCACATGATTTAATTTTTGCGATAGACTCTATTCCTATGTAAAATAAGAGCGATGCATGGCTGATAGTTTGAAAAGAGGTATTAAACTTTTCATACTAAACCATTAGTAGGGTGACAATAAATTTTAATTAAAGTTTAATTTCAACATAAAAATTTGTTATGCTAAAAAAAAAAACTTGATTCCACTTAAGTACTACATAAACGTGACCGCCATCGATTACTGAATTAGAAAAATGGGTTCCTGTTCACCGATTAAATTCCACCGTGTATATATAAATATATATATATTAATAATTATATTAATGTATTAACTTTTTTTACAATTACTACATTTTGTTGCAATTTTTTACACGTATAGAAGCATAAAACCAGTGACTCAGGCGACCGTAACCATGGCAATAACAGACACAAAAAAGTTGATTCACCCGTGTACACTCAACCAATTGGAACCCTAAGCCACCTTATCAAAATGACACGTAGTAAGGAATTTCTTATAATTTTATTGTCTCAAACATGCAATGAAATAGTCTTTACGTTCCTTAAAATAGACTCGGAAGTATCGCCTTTAGGGCGCAGTAACTCACTGGGATGGAAATGGAATTTCATAACTCTTTTCAGGCATCACAACATTGTCATTATATTTTTTTTTGTATTTCTTTGTATGTTTGAGAAAAGCAGTATACATGCCTCGACGTGAAAACGGATTCCCGGCTTCGTTACCTGTCCGGTTATATATACCAACTTGGCCGGAAATCCTCATTTTCCCGGCCTCTGATGATGTACTATTATAGCGTTACTTGACATAGTTCCTGAGTGGCCTAGGGTTCCAATATGTTGACTGTACTGTACAAACGCGAAGCCTACTTCAATTTTTTTTATAGACGGGGACGCGCAGGTCGTTGTCAACCAGGAATTGCATACCACTTGATGACATCATACCGCTCACACAACATCCCAGATCGACTTTTACCCGAATTGCAACACAGCAACTTGCTGGAATCGGTGTTGCAAATCAAGAAACTGCGCCTGGGCAAAGCGCTGGACGCTTTTGCATTAGTACCAGATCCACCGGCAAATGTTACAGTAGAAAAAGCTGTACGACATTTGCAAAAGTAAGTACGAAACGCTATTCGTTATATACGATCACCTCCATCCCATTTGAAAGTTAAAAAAGCAACGTTTTTAGACTCTATAGAAGAAGAACACTGTTCAGTGGCGTAGCAAAGGTGGGGTCAGGGGGGGGGGCGCACCCGGATGACACTCACCTGGTCTCTCAAAAATAAGGCGCTTGCACAAATTGCGCTTTCTCCACTATTAACTTTTCCTCCACTAGCACTAGCTCAACTCTATGTATAATTCAGGGATTCCCGCAAAAGGGCCTGACGCTGTCGTGGGGGAATACATAAATATTATAAATGTGTTATATCTTCAATATTATAAAGAATAAGTGATTCATGTCCTTTACCATATAAAATCTGTTGCTATTTACTTTCCTTGGGGTGAGTGGGATGACACCACCAACTCCGCACCGGGTGCCACCCAAAGTAGCTAGGACACTGACACTGTTGTACTTATCCCTTGGTCGATATCTCGCGCAGCTATGCCGATCTAGTCTCAACGGGAAATAAGTTCTCAAAATTAATTGTATGTCTATCTTTAAAAAAATATGTTGCTTCTAATCCATTTTAAAGACTGTGATTTTATTCACGACAATTATTACCAAAACATATTCATCGATTATCTAATTTAACTTTAAATTCCATTCATCCTTAGCTGTCGTATCTAGTAAACAACTTTCTAACCTCAAAGTAGGTTTTCTGTTGTAAATACCAAAATACCTGAGTCCAGTCCGTTCGTAGTGATTAGTAAATTGCTTAATTTTCAATCAAGGAAACAGCAGTTTACAACAGAAAACGTTTACTTTTAGGTGAGAAAGTTGTTTACTAGATAAGCCAACTAAGGATTAATGGACTTTACAATTGTTCAATTTGATCATTGACAGGAGAAAGAAAAGTGGCCATCTTTCGGAGGCCAAGCCATTCTTTGAGTAGCAAGTCTTAGTTCTAATTTAATACTCGAAGAATTTGTCATTCTTATTGTTATATTTTCTAGGTTAGGTGCTCTAGATGATGAAGAACGGCTCACCCCTCTGGGCTGGCATCTCGCGCGGTTGCCAGTGCATCCAGCTGCCGGCAAACTGCTTTTATTCGGCGCGCTCTTCGGCTGTCTCGACCGTGCCGCATCCGTCGCCGCCGTATGGGGCTTCAAAGACCCCTTCAATATCGTCATTGGTAATTCAATCATTTTTTGTCTCGTCTCTCAAAATAACTAACCCCCTTAATCATAATAGTACATTTCGACTCAAGTGCGAAAAACATGAAATTCGAAACGAGTGGCGATGTTAAATCGACACGAGTTACGAATTTCGTTTTTGCACGTGTCTCGTCGTACGACGTTTTTTAGTACAGATGGCCCTCCGAAGTTTTGGACCTGACGTAAAATGACCCACTTCTCGCACTAGAGCCTAAAAAGTACACCATCTGTACTAAAAAATTATAAACGCCTCCTAACTTAACAAGCCGCTAAGTATTGTTTGTCCCTTTCACTCTTGGGGACATATTGATAAAACTGAAACGGACAAACAACATTTATAGTCTGTGATTTCTAAGAATGAACTTTCGACAGTTATAGATATATTAATCCTTATTAATATGAAGGTAAAACTCACCATTTTTCGATAGCCTTAATGTCATAGATATAAGGGTCATTTCTAAACTGTCAAAAGTTCATTCTTAGAAATCACAGACTATAGCGGCTTGTTAAGTTAGCAGACGTTTATGAATAAGGGGGAAAGTTAGTTGCAGATTTCTAAGAATGAACTTTTAAAGCGTTGACATTGGCAGTATCATGTTTTGATTCAGTTTTTTTTTTTGTTTTGTGGGTTAGCTTATCTGGACATCTATCAGACTAGATTAGCTAAAAATACTTTCACTAAAAAGTCCCCCTTTTTGCAAATCATCACGATATTTGTTACACCGTTAGTCTGTTATGAGATATATTTTGTTTTTGTATTAGGGAAAGAAAACGAAATAAACCAAGCAAAGCGTAAACTGGCTCTGGGAGAACCAAGCGACCACGTCGCTACATCAGAAGCTATTATACAGTGGGAACAATTAGATTGTGAATTGCAGAGTCAATTTGTCCAAGAAAATTTCCTCTCAGTGAACACGCTGAAACTCCTATCTCAGATGAAAACACAGCTCTGTAATAATCTGCGGCAAATGGGGTTCTTGGCTTCGAAAAATGTTCGTGTGTCGTGGGAGAATCGAAATGCTGATAATCTATGTGTGTTCAAAGCTATTGTGGCTGCGGCGCTGTATCCAAACATTGCTATTGTTACGTAAGTATATTCACAATTAAGTAGGTTGGTATCTATCTACCTAACACTTGTCAACATAGTTTCAGGACAGTTTTTGAAATGATATTTTTATGGCCTGCAACTTCCATGTTCTATTCGTTCGTAGAATAAAGCGTTTGTTTGACATGCAAAAAATATTATATGGATTTTATAGGATTTATAGGCCGCGATACACGATCGCTCTCGATTCATCAAAATCACCAATTTAGTAAATTACTAAATATTTTTTTAACTACCGTGTGACTAGCTCTGCCAATTTTTTTTTCAAGCAAAAAACTGAATTCACATGAATGTCACAGTGTAGGTACTTATGTAACCGTAGCGCTAAAATCCAAATTTTGAAAGAAATTTAAATTATAGGTGGTCAAACCTGCACAACGACAATAAACAACAAAGACTGAACATTATAACACCAGAAGACGGCAAGGTTGAGTTGCACCCAAGCAGTATGATGCTCGTCCCACGAGGACTGAATGTCCCGTTGTGTAACAAGCCTGGGGCTAACTGGTTGGTGTATTGGATGAAACAGAAGTCGTCTGATTTGTTCCTGTTTGAAGTCACGTTGGTATTTACTTTGCCTCTGTTGTTGTTTGGAGAGTTGGAGGCGAGCAAAGGTAAGCGAATATATAAACAAACATATTGTTGGTGACAATGGTGACGGTCACATTAACATTCTTTTAAATTATAAATTTAAAAGAAGATTTATTTATTTTTGTGTAAGATGTCCCGAGATATTTATATTTATTTATTTATTTATAAATGTGAGTGAGTTTAGTAAAACGTCCCACTTTGTCGTTTGCCATAAAGCCGCTTTGTCTGTTTATTCATATTAAGATACAAGGAAATCTCGTACTTATGGTAAGCCACTTAGCGTTGAAAATGTCGGAAAAAATCAAATTGTTTTTTTCGGGAATATATGAAAATTTCATTTTTTTTCGGGTTTTTACAGAAATAATCAATGTCACTGTCACTCCTTGCCATCTGTTTCAATTGATTTTTCCTCAGTGACATCTCGTTCTCCTGGTATAAGTGAAAATTAGACCTAATTTTCCTTGGTTTAGAGTTGAAAATTAAAGTGGAAAATTTCATTATTTTTTTCGTAAAAATCCGGAAAAAACAAGCTGTTTGGAAAGAAACGGGATTTAATCCCGAAATTTTCAACGCTGAAGCGACTAAGTGGGACGACGTTTTACTTTATTAATGCCGCTCCCCCACTCAAGAGCGAATCGCGGCGCGAAACCGCGGACGCGAGTGTGGGGTTTATTTCGGAATGCGCTCGCGTAATCTTCACGGTTGGGTTAGCGGCTTCGCACCGCGATTCGATCAGGACCAGGGACCAGGGAAGGGCTTTTACTGAAAATTATATAAATTCACAGTACTTAAATACGTCTATTTCAGTGGATAATTCCTCCGACGAATGCTATTTGTCAGCGTCGACGGTAAAAGTGCGCTGTCTGAAGGCGACAGCAGACGTTATCTTCCGGTTGAGGACTTTGCTGGACCAGGTCCTGGCCTCCATGGTAGAGGAGTCTAGCGATAGGTCGACGCGTTATAGCGAATTTGATAACCTAGTTTTTAAGTAAGTATGGTAGTCAAATTATTTAGTATTTTATTTATGACATCGTGAAGTTGTGCCTTGGTTACCTACTATAAATAGGGTAAATTGCTAGTAACTGGACACTCTCTAGTAACTGAACACCTTATATAAAATGAACTCTATGTGCAGATAGAATTCATTTTAAAACGATGTGTCATGTCAATGTCAACTCCCCCTCTTCCAAAATGAATTCTAATTATAAGTATTAGAGATGCACTGGATATTCGGTAACTATCCGGTATCCGGCGTATCCGGCCGGATACCGGATAGTGACTTACTATCCGGCTGGATACCGGATAGTAACTTTGCTTGATTTTAAGGTAATCAAAATGAATTTAATAAAAAGGTAAAAAACAGTACGGTAACAATAATAATGATTAGTGGCGAGCAGTTAGGCAGTAGTAAGGACCCCACGAACCCGACTTCCGAGAGTAGGTTAGTCGGTCGGTATTCGTGTCCGACGTGGATGGAACCCCAAGTGGTTCAAAGGATTCTCAGGTCTGGCTTGCCTTCATTGACTGACCAAGGAAGAGTCGGCAGAGCTATATGATCCAGGGGCAGGAATTTAAATTTGCGTAAGTCGCAAGCACTAGCTCAAAAGAGCTGTCAAAAGCCACATAGTCGGCGGAAAGTCAGCGCCTACACCATCATCATCATCTCAGCCATAAGACGTCCACTGCTGAACATATAGGCCTTCCCTCTGGACCTCCACATTAGGGTGGATCGATTTTTTTATTTTCGGATAATCATTAAATAATCATTACATACAATGTGGCTAGAGAAATAAAAAATTGTATGACCATTTTTGGATATTTTATCATTTTGGACCCCATTTAGAGGCCCGAAGATCGGCCTTATTTTTGAGGTTTTTTTTAAGATAACTCAGACGAGCATGGATATTTCTGTTTTAATTTTATGTATAACCAAAATAAGATTGTTTTGCATAAATTTTGGATTTGCGTGGTTTAATTATATGAACATTGTTAGCAGTATCTCCAAAAAATTATTTTCAACTTCGAGGCTCTTGCGGCAGTACTTCCCGAATGATTATCGGAAAAAGATATATTGTTGAAGACGTTACTTTTTAAACAGATTATTCTTATAGGGCCGCGTTTCAGAAATTCTTGAAAAAAAATTTTAGTTCAATACATTGAAGTACAAAAAAAAATTATCAGTCATCTGAGATCTTATTCTTAAGGTTCTCTCACACTTACCATTTCAATTATTATGTATGAAAATGAAAAAAAAATTACGAAATTAACAAAAGGCCAGGCAACTTCTATTAATGTCCCAAGTAACCTGTCCAATTTGACGAACACAAATACAAATAATTTATTCGTGGCAAATATAACAAGCATGACAGGACAAGACAAAACAGACAGATTCAGCACTTAATATTATACCACGAAATGGACTCGCCTCAGCATAATGTCGACCCGAAAGCCAACGCTGATCGCAGCGGAAATGTAAACACCCTGTATAAGGTGTCCAGTTACTGGAGAGTGGCCAGTTACTAGCAATTTACCTTATGTGGCGCCATACTATACTAATACCGTCGTTTTCAATATTTGATTTCTCACTATGTTCTTAACCATTTTGATCCGTGTGCCATAGGCATACGTTCCGAAATCTATACCTACATACATTTTAGACGTGGCTGTAAAACTTGAACTAGCATTAGATGTGCATCGAAAAATAAAACACACCGGGGCGGAAACTGGCAACTTTCTATAAATATGTTTACCCTGTATATACAAATAGCACTTTCTATAGCCGGCCCGGGGAACCTTGATCCCCATCCCATATGATGACAGCTGTCAGTTCAATACATTACTTGTCAAGACGCTTGACAGATAATGTATGGAACTGACAGCTGTCATAGGGATCAAGGTTCCCCGGGTTGGCTATAAGCGAATTTATTGTAATGTAACATCTAATTTGGACATATTTTCAGGGCTGTGATAGATCTCATGACGCTGGAAGACCAGAGACCAGACGGCTTGGAGGATGAATTCACGGACTCTGATAGCTCTGATTGCGAAATCGTGTGCGACACAAAGCCTGAAGACCGTTACCCTGTTATTGTTATTGAATAAAATAATTAGGTATCTACTTAAGCTTAGTTTCTTTAACTGATTTATTGTTAGAATAGTATGCGACACGAAGGCTGAAGATCCTTAATTTGTTACCGTTACCCTATGTTGAATTAAAATGTATAAGTACTTGTTATTAGTTAAAATAATTAAGTATAAAAATGTTTTTTCTTAAACCTCCATCTTACCACCACCAAAAAAAAATCCTGCCATACAATCAAAGTATGCCAACAGAGTGTGCAAAAGTGAATGTTCGAGTGAGACGGGCAGAGTAGCGTGCGGCGCGGCGTCTTCGACGCATCGCTGCACGCCCCAAGCGCGGATCCAGGGGGAGGGGCAATGGGGGCACTTGCCCCCCCCCTGACACTGGACTTAAGTATGCCTAGGTGCTGTTTTAAGTATAAAATACTATCATACCATAGGGCAGTGCCCCCCCCCCCCCCCCCCTCTACAAAGTCCTGCATCCGCGCCTGGCACACGTCGCTCGACGTTCGGCACCCTAGGCAGAATTAAACGTAGTATCTTCTTAGTAATCTGTGAACATGAATGTAGGATTAATATGGATTTGACAACGTTATAATAATAGCAAGAACGAAAGGGATGGTCTTATGAAACTTTTTACTAGTGGAAGTGAAAAGGAACGATAATCGTCCGTCCTTATCACTGTGCCACTATTTTTTGTGTGTGTGTGTGCATTAGATGCTAAATGTAAGTGCCAGACAAATGCGTTGAATACGTCACTAAGTGCCACACACACAAGTATCTTCTTAGTAGTAAGTGACTATGTCTATCCCTCTTAGTGGCACACTATGTGCGGCCCCTCGTCTGTGAATTAAACTAAAGACCGAACAACACAGGATGCGTGTGCATCACAAGCGCGTGCGCGTGTGCGGGGCATGAGCGTTGTATGAATACGCCCATGTGGCTCAGTCTTATAGGCCTTCACGATCGCGTGGTTGACTCCACAACTTTGCTCCACAATCTCATCTCAACATGTCATTGGCATCAACCAAATATCGGTTGGGTCAACCGCATTCTACACGGTCGATTTCTATTTTATAGTCATACCTGGGATAACTCGGGGCATTTATACGAAAGTGGTGTAGCAAAATATTTTATCGACTAAAAATATATTGATGTTACTGTGAATGACAACATCAAAATGTTATTCGGCATAAATAAATATTAGGTACTTACTCTTCAATTAAAATAAAAAATAACTTTAAACGGATAGTTACGCGTTTATTTTAAAATAGTTTTCAAAATATACAATAAATATTAAAATATCAATATTTAAATTGTCATTTTGATTAAAATTCTGCATACTAGTTTTTACTATCTGAAGAGGCCCGATATCAGATAATTATGACATCGAACCTCTGTACTGTAATCGAGAATGTTCAATAAGCACATCTTTTATTATAATTATATCGACACCTTTTTAATCGATATCAAATCCCTATAACTTGCCCCCAGTTATCCCAGGTATGTTTATAGTACACCAAACGAAGGAAACTCAGAGGAAAAAACTCGTGTATAAGCGAATTTTGGCATAGTTGTAGGGAATGGTGTTTTAAACCACATACTAAAAGTACTGATGGTTAGGGGTGGAGCTAAGGGGGGGACGGGGGTGTAAAGATCCTTATTTTTAATTTTTCGTAAATAACTCGTAAACCGTGGCTTATAGCAAAAAATGTTCTAGTACATAAGTAATCTACATAAAATTCTCTACAAAAAAGGTATATGCATGTTTCCTCTGGGATCACTGTGTCATGAGATAAGAAAGCAAGAAGATGGACAATGAAGAAATAAACACGTTTGTTTAAGTAGGTATAGCACATACAGGATGCTCGCAAGCATTCCAAAAGATTTTAATGTTCAATTCCTGACCATATTTAGAGTCTTTAATGTTACATAAAATTTCCTGGATTCGGCTTGGTGTCAGAGATAATCAACCATTTTTTCGAAATAAGTTTATCGACGTAACTCGTCATAAAACTTCTTTTTGATTGCAATGCTACCACAATGTGTTTTAATATTACCACACCTTTTGCCTGGCAATCAAAAAATGGGAATAGACTTGACGAAATAACCTGTCTCAAAAAAAATATTCAAATAAATAATTTTAACAGATTGTTGTTATGATAAAAAAGTACTGTAAATGTTAAAAGTATTCAAAGAGTGTAAAAAAAAGAGAAAAAAAAATTATTTTGGTGGTATTTGACATTAGGAGCCATAATCATTTTTGTTTATTTTGATATCTAGAATACATACTTAAAATCTTTTGGAATGCTCGCGCCCGGGCGCGCCCTGTATGCTTATTTGTAAAAATAAAATTCCTAATTATCTTCTGAATCTAAAATATTCTTATAATCATCGTCAAAAGATTTTAACTATGCATTCTAGACATCAAAACAAATAAAAAATATTATGAGACCTAATGTGAAATACCACCAAAAAAAATTTTTTTTTCTCTTTTTTTTACACTTTTTGAATACTTTTGAACATTTCCAGTACTTTTTATCATAACAACAATCTGTTAAAATTACTTATTTGAATATTTTTTTAGGGACAGGTTATTTCGTCAAGTCTATTCCCATTTTTTGATTGCCAGGCAAAAGGTGTGGTAATATTTTATTTTTATTTTTATTTGTTTAATATTACCACACCTTTTGCCTGGCAATCAAAAAATGGGAATAGACTTGACGAAATAACCTGTCCCTAAAAAAATATTCAAATAAGTAATTTTAACAGATTGTTGTTATGATAAAAAGTACACACATTGTGGTAGCATTGTAATAAAAATAAAGTTTTATGACGAGTTACGTCGAAAAACTTATTTCGAAAAAAAGGTTGATTATCTCTGAAACCAAGCCGAATCCAGGAAAATTTACGTAACATTAATGACTCTAAATATGGTCAGGAATTGAACATTAAAATCTTTTGGAATGCTCGCGAGCATGCTGTATGTGCTATACACCTACTTAAACAAACGCGTTTATTTCTTTATTGTCCATCTTCTTGCTTTCTTATCTCATGACACAGTGATCCCAGAGGAAACATGCATATATCTTTTTTGTAGAGAATTTGTAGATTACTTATGTACTAGAACATTTTTTGCTATAAGCCACGGTTTACGAGTTATTGACGAAAAATTAAAAATAAGGACCTTTACACCCCTCTCCCCCCGTTAGCTCCACCCCTAACCACCAGTACTTTTAGTATGTGGTTTAAAACACCATTCCCTACAACTATGCCAAAATTCGCTTATACACGAGTTATTTCCCCCGAGAGGCAGCTTTTGGTCTTTGTTAGGTGGGCTATTAAATCATTCAAGGACACGTCGGTTGGCGGTTGCACTTAAATATTCTAGGTATGTCTATGGTTGCACCGATCGTGTATTTCATTATTTTTCAAATCATGGTGCGGCTGCTACAGTTTCAACGTCCATCTTTCTCGCGTGTAAGTAGCGTCTGACGAGATTGTACACAGACTGAACCTGAACGATCAAGAGACGTGTGGACGGTTGGTGATGATTCGTCTGCGGATGCATATGCCGATGTCCGCGAACCCATCCGCAGACGTGTAGTGGCATAATATCAGCGGTTCTACTGCGAACTTCAGAATTTGCGAAATCCGCAAATTTTAAGGATTTGTGTCTCTCACTCTCGTGACGCCTTCGTTGGAGTGACAGAGAAATATCCTCGATGTTTACGAATTTCGATATTCACTACCGCCAACTCCGCCAAGCCAGCTTTTAATTTGTGTTCTCGTAAGGGCTGTGCGTGAAAAGGAACAACACTATATTTGACAATGACATTTCAGTCCAATATTTTTATTTCTATTCAGTACTTTCAGGAGATCGATGTGAAATAAAATTCTGACAATGTTTTAAGTTAAACATAAATAAAAGTGGTAGATAAACAAGTCCATCACATTGTTTTCTGTCATCAAATTATAGCTAAGTTTCAACTATGTCGTACACTTGGCACCGAGGGCGAGGAAACAAGTCTTGGGGAAACTTTAGAAATCCAAATGCACCTAAACATCCGTCGCATTTAAAAGGCAAAGCAATTGGATTATTCTATAGAGATCAATTTAAAAATTCTGTCCAGAAGAAAGCAGATAAACAAGTAAGTAACTCTATAACTAGCCTTGATTGTACAAACTGAATACAAAATCACCTTTAACATCTAGAGATCTAGTCTTATTTCCCTTAGAACTGCGTTTTCAAATGTAGGTTCTGATCTAAGGCTGCGAAAATTTAGATCCTTCTAGATTTCGATTACAATTTTTAACCAACTTCAAAAAAAGGGAGAGTTTCTCAATACAACTGGATTTTTTATTTGATGCTGTGCAATACATACTGCATGTCATGCTATAATGTCACATTTTTGATTTCCAATATAATTAAAATAAATTATCGCATTGTGGACAAATGTGTATACAATTGTGTCATAGAAATGTATTGTTAAATGTTAAAAACATTTTGTTGGAGTTAGGTGCATAATTTTCTATGTACATATATGTATACTATGTTTAAACTCAACTGTACCTTATTATAATTGCCGATTTATAAGAATGAACTTTTGACAGCTATAGATTAATCCTTATTAATATGAGGGTGACTCACCATTTTTCCGATAGTCTTAACATCATATAATCATATCTAGATATAAGGCTCTAAACTGTCAAAAGTTCATTCTTAGAAATCGGCAACTATATACTGTATGTTTCCTACATCACAAGCAATCAATTAAATGGTAATACTGTAATCATCAAACTGAACAATATTTAATCAGCAACTTTTAAAATAGTGTCATTTGATTGTTCTCATTTTTTCATCAATCACTGAATCATAATATTTTCAATATTCTTTATCATCAGAGAAACACTTAACATTGGTTGCCACCCTTCAAATGCAGGCAGGTTTTACTATTACACATAATAATAATATTTCAATTAGACTTAATCTTACTCCAAAACCTTAATTTTCATTTTTTTCAGGTTGGTCTAAATTAGCTTTTTAGATAAACAAAATATAACTTAGATTAGCTTTGGCTGCCTCTAGTGATGGGTTGTTCCTGGTAATTTCCCAATTTTACTATGGGGAAAGTTTCCATTTGGGAATATTCCTCATACTGTGTTGGGAAAGTTACAGGGAATGACCCACCACTAGTTACCTACAATTAAATCTATTGCTCCTCTTAGAGGAATAACATGGTATATATAGAATATGAATTTACTTAGTCATGTTTACTTGGTTATTCATGCACCTATATTGTTTCATGTTGTAGTAATATTATTCATTAATTTATAACAATTAATTTCATTGTAGATAATCTTGAATATACCATCAGCAGTTATGTACAAACTGGCATCAGATATACAAACTATAGAGCAACTGGCTCGAAAACAGAAAATACCTCTACCAAAAGATAAATTCTACATAAAAGAGGAATTACCATGTGGTGGCAATTTTGAGCCAGAAAAAATTAAATCAGAAATTGAAGACTGTCAAGCAGGGTCTTCTTCATCAAAAGAAATTACATCAATAGAAGATTTTAAGATTCCTAAACCAGTTGTAAAGTTTCCCCCAGCAGAATGTCCTGCTTTTATCCCAGTCAAAAATGAACCATTTGATGAAACTGAGAGTGCCTCAGAAAGAACTCTCCATTTGCGACATCAATCACATTATAAATATGGATATCAAGATATAATAACAGGTACATTTCATGAAAAATTAGATGAAGATCTTTCTAAGGGCATCAGTATTCATGCTAAAACACAAGAAAATGATGACTTAAGTGTTGCTTTGCATGAGGAATATAAAGATATGGTTACTAGAGGCCAGTTCAAATCAATGATGTCTTTTCGTGAGAAACTACCAACATTTAAGAAATCAGCGGAGCTTCTTGATCTTGTTGATAAAAACCAGGTGGTTG